>CAUYQG010076441.1:0-115268 GCA_963574415.1 Tarsius wallacei | reverse complement strand
AGTCTCACTCCGTCACCCAGACTGGAGTGCAGTGGCTGCTCCCGGCCACCGCAGCCTCGACCTGCTGGGCTCCAGTGATCCTTCCGCCTCAGCCTTTCGAGTAGCCGGAATTACAGGCATGCGCTACCACGCCCGGCTAATTTTTTTTTATTTATTGTAGAGATGAGGTCTCACCAAGTTGCCCAGGTGGGTCTTGAACCCACGGGCTCAGGCAATCCACTCACTTCAGCCTCCCAAAGCACGGGATTACAGGTTGAGCCACCAAGCCCGGCTGTATGCCCTCTTTCATATGGGATGACTCCGTGGTGTGTCCACGTATCAGCATGTGCTCCCGTGGTGACCAAGGCAGTTCAGGAGAATGGTAGCAATTAAATGCTTCCTTCTGGAAGTAATAGTCATATCTTAATGGCCAAAAGAAGTCACAGGATGCCGGTTAATTCCAAGGTGGTGGGAAAACATAATACTCCCTTGGCCCAAAAGAGGAAAGCTGGGAGGGATTATTGATAAGCAGCATATATGTCTTCTCCATGACTCCAACTTTGTAGAGTACAGAAGTATTTTAAGTAACTTTGGAATTTACATATGCCCCTCAGATATACAGTGATAACTCTATGCTCAGATCCAGGGAATCCAACTACTTCCTTAAACATGTCTGCAAGTCCTGCATTCCCTCTGTATTTTTGCAGACCCAGATTTCAGTTGAATAGTTAGTGCTGAGAAAAGTATTATAATTAACCTACTAAATTGATTTTAATACTGCATTATTTGATTTTAAGGGCTTAAAAAAACCACTTCCAGAGAGCTAGACAAAAATGAATGCAAGTAAACTAATAATAATGAAAGTGAGAACCCAGTGCTGCTGAAATAAGAATGTAGCAACATTTGTAAATAAGTGGAAAGCCATATCTAATTATTTCATTGTGCTTACCTTACCCAGTCAGAAAGCCTCTGGCATCTAGTGCATTTCTATAGGTATTCCATGGTGATTTAATATTAGTTAATATCTACCTGCAGCAGAGTGTTGACAGTGAGTTTCTGAATTCTCAAACCTGACATTTTTGCATCGGTGAAAGAGCTTTCCAGCTTGCTGCTGAAAGCCACCCAGAAGGATGTGACAGGGATGTAAGCCCTTGCCAAGGAGGCCATCTGAGCCTCAGTGCCCCATTACAGATTGTGTCTGAAAGAGAAGCCAGGAGATAGACCAGCCTGGTTCTTTAACTCACTTGTGGCATTCGGAGGTTCCCAAAGCTCTGAAATAGGATCTTACTGGTAGCTCTGTGGGATGAGGCAGGGAGCTCGAGTGTGAGTCCAGGGGAGACTCTTCGTGAAATTTCATCAAAAGGGGTCACTGTGCATGGGACTCAGGAGACTACCAAGACCAATACTCCAGAGGGTGCTGCCTTGAATTAACTAGGCCAGGCGAGTTCCAGTGGCATTGTTGGACTTTTTAAATAGTGATCACAATTGTTTTTATCTGGAGCTTAAAAGGTAGTTAACTAAGCAATATGCATTTGTTGTATTAAAGATGACATTTATGAAATAGTATATTAATATGAAATGCTACCATTTTATATACTGCTTCTCATGTGTTAGGAAAATGCGAAGTTATTTCGCTTGAACCTCATGTAATGATGCAAACAAAGGCCCTGCCTTTATCACCCTGTGGACAGTGTGTATGCAGTGGGACAATGGAGGGTTTGGCCTCCTTTGACCCTAGTGTCTTCATGGCCACTTGTTCTGTCCCTGCCTCTCTATGCCATCTAAGAAGTGGACATTGTTATTTCCTTTTTTACAGATGAAGAAATTGAAATCCAGAGAGATGAACTGAGTTGGCCAAGTGTACACAGTTCATCTCTTACCCTAGTGTTTACTGTGGGCGTACTATGTTTGAAGCCCTTTAGTAAATTATTTTTCAAGGGAGACCCAATGAAACCCAAAATTATCTTTAGGAGGGCAGGCTCCTTGTAGTATAGGCTTTTCCCACTAGGTAAGTGTTCTAGGAACCTATCAGCATCTGTGGATCAGCTAGCATTGTTGGAAGAGGCTGTGTACAGCTACAGTGAATTTTTTTGGAGATTCTTTCAATGATTTTGCCCATTTCATAATGGGTGATTTAAGAATGCACCTGCCCACACCATGCTGAGCATTCAGCAGTTTTTTACCAAAACCAGCATTACCCCGGTTCCCCACCTTTCCTATTCACCTGATCTTGCCCTGAGTGACTTTATTTTTTATTTCCCTGGATGGAAAAAGTCCTCAAAGGGAAACATTTTGCCAATGTGGAAGAGATGAAACAAAAAACTGCAGAAGTATGAAAAGACATCAAAATTGAGGAGTTCAAAAACTGTTTTGAGCAGTGGAAAACGTGTCTCAATAGGTGTTTTGCAGCAAACATAAAGTATTTTGAAGGTGACTGAAGTGTAAACTTGTAAGATAAACACACAATTTTTTATAAGTAAATTCTAGGTTTTCTTGGGTCCCCCTTACAGATCCATCACCTTGTTTTAATGCCACTATAGCCTGGAGTTATACATATTGCTATAATCCAGTTTAAGAGGAAGATTCTTTTTTTTTTTTTTTTTTGGAGTTGGAGTCTCACTCTGTCACCCAGACTGGAGTGCAGTGGCCACTCCCATCCACTGCAGCCTCGACCTGCTGGGCTCCAGCGATCCTTCCACCTCAGCCTTCCAAGTAGCTGGAACTACAGGCACGCGCTATCACGCCCGGCTAATTTTTTTGATTTATTGTAGAGATGAGGTCTCGCCAAGTTGCCCAGCCCGAACCCGTGGGCTCAGGCAATCCACTCACCTCAGCCTCCCAAAGCGCGGGATTACAGGCTGAGCCACCAAGCCCAGAAGAGGAAGATTCTTAAACTCTTGAGACACTCACTGATAGGTCTGAGATCTCACAGCTGTGTTTGTAAAAGCTCAGTCTTCAATATGAATCTATTGACTTGAGTCTTGTGCTTGTTTGACCATCTCACATCTACACCTTGAGGTTGGTTGAATCAAAACATCCAAGCCCTAGGTAGCTCTCAGTAGGGTCCCATGTGAGTTGAGAGCTCTTGGTTCAGGCTTGGGCTTCTAAGCTCAATGCTGAAAAGGCTGATTTTTCCTTTGCTTTTCTAGGATCTGTTTGCTGGATTTAAGTACATGACCCCCAGAAATATGACAAAATAATCATTTTGTTTGCTCATTTGTTTTTTTCCTTCTTGCAAGGCAACTAGTATTCCCAGCACATAGCAAGAAATTAAGACCCATGTTTCTGATTAGAACTTTTTGCTTAAAGTGGCCTTTAAGTGACTTTCAGTGGAGTTATTTAATTTAGGTGGTTTGTGTTCTAAAAAGGAGTCAATAGGGTCCACAGGTTTGCCAGCAATGATCTTTAATTTTAATCATCTTCTTCAAAACATTCTCTTTAATCCCTCTCTGGACAAGGTGGTGGATTTCTTTGCACCTTGGCCTTTGAAATGCACAGATTAAGGAGATCACGAATCACTGAATATACTATTCTTTCCTCATCCCCACTCAGCATCAACTTGGAGAGAAGTCAGACCCGAGTTCTTTTGAATTTAATGGGAACTCCAGGTGGTTTCAACAACTAAATAGGAAACAAGTCCCTTCAATGTAAAATCTGCCAAGAATAAGGGCTGAGTGACCATCATTATTATGTAGTTAATGTGCATAGAAAAACTCTCTGCAACCTTCCAGAGTGTGCCAGAAGTTTGGAATATACATTATTATTGGCTGTCTCTCAGATCAGACATAAGTCAAAGAACACAGCAGTGCCAGGAGAATTACCCTAGTGGCTCCTAGACTCTCACGCTGTGTGGACCTGGTCATAAGAGGGCATCTGCTCTCACTGGACAAGGGAGCCTCATCTCAGCCTCTGTTGCCCAGGCTTGCCCCTCACGCTTGCAATGAGGAGGTTGCTGTTCCTTGATTATCAAAACACCCAACAGGGTTGTGGAAGAGGCCTGCCCACTTCTGGTTTTAAATCCAAGTTTAAGAAATGTTTTTCTCTTTAGTGTAATCCGTTCACTTTGAAAGAGTGATTTATGTGATTTATGATTCAAGACTCCCATCAGCAAATGTTTTCTGAGTGAGTACTATGTGCCAAGTATTGGTCCAGGTGCTGGGGATTAAGCTTTGAACAACACAGATTGAATCTCTGTCCTTGTGGGGGTGGCTCATGGGAGATTCAGAACAGGGACTATCCATCATGCTGAATGCTGTCAGAGGAAGACTGCAAATGTTCTGGGGATACAGGAGGCACCTAATACCTCACCTGTACTCTGGAGGCTGCAAAAGGCTTATTGGGAGACACGGAGGCTGAAATGAAGTTAGCAGGAGTTAGGACAAAGCTGGGGTGGGGCCGGAAGGACAGCGTGACCTACTGAGGCAACAATGTGAACCAAGACTCAAAAGCGAGAGGGAGAATGACTCATTTGATGTGGGAAAAGATGAGTAGATGGACTAGAAAAAAAGGTTAATGTTGGGGCTAGGGTGGCGGGGAAGAGGTGGCCCAGGAATTTGTAAACTGAGTTAAGAAACTGATCAAGCCGGGTTTGGTGGCTCAGCCTGTAATCCCACGCTTTGCAAGGCTGAGGTGAGTGGATTGCCTGAGCACGCGGGTTCGCGACCCACCTGGGCAACTTGGTGAGACCTCATCTCTACAATAAATAAAAAAAAATCAGCCGGGCGTGGTAGCGCATGCCTGTAATTCCGGCTACTCAGAAGGCTGAGGCGGAAGGATTGCCGGAACCCAGCAGGTCGAGGCTGCGGTGGCCGGGAGCGGCTACTGCACTCCAGTCTGGGTGACGGAGTGAGACTCCAACTAAAAAAAAAAAAAAAAGAAACTGATCGAATTTATATTTTAGAACGATTGCTTTGGCTTCAGCATTAAATGACCTAGAGGGATTAAAACCACACGTCTGTAGAAAGACCAGTTAGCCGAGGACTTCAGTAATATGACATATGATGAGGGATGCAGGTGACCACAGAGACAGGAAGAGATACGTGAAGGAGTCGAGTTGACAGTCATTAATGATTGGTGGTCAGCCAGCGGAGAGGTGGGGGGAGGTAATTGGCTTGATAATAATAATAATCTCTTCTTCAGGGACCAGGAGCACAGGAGAGAGGGCTTGTCTGCAGAAGGGGCATGATGGTTCCGGTTTGGGTCACCTGAGGCTGGAGGTGCCTGTGGAACAACACAAGTAGCTGTCCAGCAGGCAGCAGGTCATACGAGTCTAGCCCTTAGAGGAGAGAGAGAGTCTGAAGACAGAGAATTGGCAGTTGCCAGTGTGTAGACAGTAACAGATGGCATGGCCTGGGGGGACCCATGAGTGGGGACCCTGGGCATGATGGGAAGGAGCACCAATAACTGAGGGTGGGCTAAGGTGGGAAACAACAGAGAAGACCAAGAAAAAAGACACAGGGAAAAAGCCAGGGAATGCAAACTCTACGGAATCTTAGATCAAGGGCAAACAGCATAAAACTAACCACAGGCCCATTTAGGAATGTATTTTACCATAAAACATCAGGATAGGCCAGGGAAAGTTAGAAATGAAAACTCTTGGCCAGGCTCAGTGGCTCACACCTGTGATCCCAGCATTTTGGGATGCTGAGGTGAGAGGATTGCCTGAGCCCAGGGATTCAAGACCAGCCCAGGCAACTTGGTGAGACCTCGTCTCTACAATAAATTAAAAATTAGCTGATCCTGGTGGCACATACCTGCAGTTCCAGCTACTTGGAAGACTGAGACGGAAAGATCGCCTGAGTCCAGCAGGCAAGTCTGTGGCTGCTAGTGCACTCCAGCTTGGGTGCCAGAGTAAGACTCCAACTCAAAAAAAAAAAAAAAAAGAAAAAAGAAAAAGAAAGAAAGAAAAAAGAAATGAAAGCTAATAAAAAGAAAGAACAAGCTTTCTTTTTAGCATCTACAGGTGTGTGTGTGTGTGTGTGTGTGTGTGCAGCTGTTTAGGACTTAGGAAAGGAAAAGGGAACTTGGGGCATATATTATTTATGTCTTTAGTTTAGGCATATATGGAGTGTTTAGTCAATACATTTTTAAAATTGAGTGCTGATGTATAGAGCATTTTTCCTAGGCTCGTGGAGCATAGACAAGAAGTATCAGCTGTCTCTGCCCCCTAGAAATTTGTAATCTACATGGGGTGTAACAAATGCACAATTTCTACAGGTAGTAGAGATTGCATATGACGAGTACCAAGAGCTTTTATGGAAAATGAGATCCACAAGCATTTAGAGCAAGGAAATACAAATTTTCACCAAGGGTGTGGAACAGAAAGACGAGATGCAGGGCTGGGCATCTGGTTCTGGGTTCTTACTAGGATTTTGCCAGATTAGGAGTGTAGAAAACTACATTCAGGCAAGAAGTTCTTGTCCTCCATCATGCCTGGTCCTGAACTCTCCAGGGCAGTGCTGCCCCTTTCCAGAAATGCCACTGGCTTCTGAAAGCAACATTCATCCTGAGGAGGAACAATTAGTCTTTGTCTTTCATTAGTAAAAGAATTAACAGCTCAGAAAGAAAAAACCAGCAGGGACTTTTCTGTCACCACCCCCAATGCCCCCCAGGTCTTTCTGAGAAATCCCCAGATTTCTTGTAGGGAGAGCATGTAATATATTTAGCAACAAGTTCCTCCTTGCCCCAAGTATGCAAGAAACAAACTTTGAGAGCTCACAGAAAATACTGAGAACTTGTGGTTCCGTTACTTGGCAACTGAGATCTGAGCTGTTAAAATAAGAAATTCACATTATTTTATAATTCTAAAAGTGCAATGCATGCCATTTTTTAGGAGCAGGAAATGAAATGATCGTAGTTTCAGTATTTCATTGTCTCAAAATTCCACACTTCCTAGGCTGGCTTTCTTGTGGCTGTAGGGATGCCATCCTTCCCAGGTTCTGGCAGTCTCCAGCAAAAGCAACGCATCTAAGCTAGAGTTTCCAGGAATGCCACAGGGAAGCCAAGCACATATTCAGAGAATGGGAAGAATTGGATCAGGGAATTAGGAAAGCGCCCTTGCAGATAGTCATGGTGGGTGAGGATACTGGAGAGACAAGATCAGAAGAGGGACATCAACCTGAGATGACAGGAGAGACTATTGCATCCGCTCCCCTCTCAGAGATGTGCTCTCTTGTCTCCCCAGCTTCGCCTCTCCTGCTGCTCCCTGCATGTCTGAAGACGCCTCGACTCCATGCCCAATGGAGGGAGGAGAAGGTATCAGTACGGCACCTCTGTATCTCTATGCCGTGTTTATTTTTTTCTTTTTTGAGTCAGAGTCTCACTGTGTCACCCAGGCTGGAGTGCAGAGGCACCATCACGATGATCATGGCTCAACCTTCTGGATTCAGGAGATCTTTCCTGTATCTGGGACTACATGTATGTGCCACCATGCTCGGCTACTATTTTTTCTTTTTGTAGAGATGAGGTCTCGCTATGTTGCCCAGGTCGGTCTCAAACTCCTGGGCTCAAGTGATCTTCTTGCCTCAACCACTCAGTGTGCTGGGATTACAGGTGTGAGCTACCAGGTCTGGCCTAAGATGTACTTTTATAATATTGACATGTGGGCTAGAATGTAAGTTTTGTTGTTTTGTTCATTGTTATATCTGCAGCTACCTAAAAGGGGTTTTGGTACACAATGAGTGTGAAATAAATATTTCAAATATTTATTCCATATTGACACAATGGGCATCAAATCCAGGCTTAGCTGAGTGTACTATGTATGGATAGTACAGAATTAAGTAATGTTTCTGATATTTTCTGAGGTTAAATTCTTACTCAAGTTAATGGACTACTTTTCTAGACAAGTCTCAGATTATGACCATGCTTAAGTTGTAAGTTCAGCAACATTAGTCACAGGCTTTACAGTTTTCTTGTTATCTGTTCAACAAAATGGTTTCTAAGGATTTTTTTCATTTAAAAGTCAACAGGCCTAAGAATGTAGGTTATTTCTCAAGACTCTTCTATTTATAACATTCCATAATTCTTGTAAAATCATACAGAAGAAGAAATACATCTATTGTCCTCCTTGATACCTTAGGATAAGGCTTTGGGAAATTTTGATATCAACTCATCTTTGGTGATTATCCAGAGTCTCACTGTGTATGGGAGAAGTGTTAATTGCTGACCTCCGAAAAGCTGATTATCTGCTCAATTTATTAGCAATGAAGACTTATCATGTATTAATCTCCTTTCAAGCATTGTCATAGTGCTATGCCAGTGGCACTTAGAGTGTAGTTGAGAAGACAGACCAAAATCAGTAACTAATCATTAAAAATTGTGGAAAATGGCTGAGCGCAATGGCTCATGCCAGTAATCCCAGCACTTTGGGAGGCGAAGGAAAGAGTATTGCCTGAGCCCAGGGGTTCGATACCAGCCTGGGCAACTTGACAGGACTTTGCCTCTACAATAAGTCAAAAAATTAGCTGGATGTGTTTGCACATGCCTGTGGTTCCAGTTACTTGGAAGGCTGAGGCAGAAGGATCACCTGAGCCCAGCAGGTTGAGGCTGCAGTGGCCATGAGTGTGCCACTGCACTCCAGTCTGGGTGACAGAGTGATACTCCAACACACACACACACACACACACACACACACACACACACACACACAAAGTAGCCTGGGCTGAGGTAGAAGGTGAGCTAATTTTAGGTAGGAAGGTCAGGGAGGATCTTTCTGAAAAGGTCTCATCTGAAAGACAAAAAGGGGCCAGTCAAATACAGGGTAAGGCATAAACATTCAGGAAGAGTACACCATGTGAGCAGGTGAATTACAATTCTAGAACTTCTTGTATTTACAAATGAAATGGTACAAAACCCAGAATTTGCTTTGAAATAATTCAGTGGATGCCTGGGAAGGGGAAGGGTAGGGATTTAGAGAAACAAGATGACTATGAGGACACATAAATTAGTATAATGTGCTTTCTTCTTGCACATGACTATAATTTTCCATAATTAAAAAACATTAAGCATTTGGAACTTTGTTTGTGGACATATCTATTGTCTATGGAGTTAGTAGTTTTAGTAATAAAACTAAAGGGACGAGTTCTTAGAACACATAGACGGAACTCAGCCAAGTCTACGTCCTCTGTGTAGTTGAATCTCTGTTCTAGAAATGAAGGATTTGCATACATTTCTATGAAGTGAGAGAAAAAGAGTATTTAAGGGAATTTGACCAAGTTCAGTTTTTAAAAAATCAACTTTATTGAAGTATAGTTGACATGCAGAAACATTCATCTATTTAAAACATGCAGGTTCATGCCACTGTGGAATTTCACTTACATCAAGATGTAGAATAATTTCCGCCTCTCCAGAAAGTTTCCTGGTCCACATGTGGCCACTCACCTCCCTCCCCAACTTCAGAAAACTGCTGATCTGATTTCTATGATCATAGATTAACTTTGCCTGTCCTATAATTTCATATAATGGAATAATAGGTGGTACACATCTATGTGTTGTCTCCATTTACTCCACTTAATGTCTGCAGGGTTCATTTCTGTGGGCATGTGTATCACTCTTTTATATTATTGAGTAGGACGTTCTATCATATGACTCTACCATAATTTGTTTACCTATTTCGCTTGCTGGTAGACATTGTGTTGGTGCCAGGTTTGGGCTGGAATAAAACTGCTGTGAACATTGATGTGCAAGTCTTTTGTGTGGACATGTGTTTTTATTTCTCTGAAGTAAACTCCTAGGAGTAGAATTGCTGGGTCTCATGGTCTGCATGTTTTCAACTCTATGAGAAACTGTCCAACTGCTTTTAAAGGAGTTGCACCATTTTACACTTTCACCAGCAACACATGAGAATCTTAGTAGCTCCACATCCTTGGCAACTTTTGACATTGCCAGTCTTTAATTTTAGGCATTCTAGGGGATACAAAGTATAAAGTAATATCGCATTGTAGTTTTAATTTGCATTTTCCAGATGACTCATGTTGACCATCTTGGATGTTCATATCTGTTTGTGAAGAGTCTACTGAAGTCTTTTACTCTTTTTAAAAAAATAAATTGTGTTATTTGTCTTCCTATTGAGTTGGAAAAGAGCTTTATGTATTCCAGATATACTCCTTTATCAGTTAAAGTGTTGAAAATATTTTTTCCCACTCTACCTTTTTTCATTTTCTCAATGTTTTTCTTTGAAGAGAGCAGAAGCATTCAATTTTTTAAAAGTCTAATTTAAGCAACTTTAATTGCATTTTTTGACCTTTTTCTTTGTCTAAAAAATCATTGCCCACCACAGGGTCACCATACATACTTGAGAGTACTTCTGAACTTTCTATTCTGTTCCACCATCTTGATTGCTATAGCTTCAGACAAAGCCTTGAAATAAAGTTGTATGCTGAAATTTTGATTGGAATTGCATCAAATCTATAGATTAATTTGGTAAGACTGGAGAAAAATACTGAATTTTCTAATCCAGAAACATGGTATTTCCATTTTTTCAAGTCTTTAAAAATTTTCCTAGTAGTGTCTTACAGTTTTCTGTATAAAAGTCTTGCACAATTTTTGTTAAATTTAGTCCTAAGTGTTTATGTTTTTTGAGACCATTGTGCAGTATATATATATATGTATATATATACTTTTTTTTTTTTTTTTAGTCACACTCTGTCACCCAGGCAGGAGTGCAGTGACAAAATCACAGCCCACTGCAGCCTCAACCTCTTGGGCTCAGGTGATACTTCTGCCTTCACCTCCTGAGTAACTAGAACTATAGGCTCATACCAACATGCTCCTGGCTATTTTAAAATTTTTTTGTTGAGACGAGCTCTTGCTATGTTGCCCAGGCTGGTTTCAAACTCTTAGACTCAAGAGATCCTCCCACCTTGGGCTCCCAAAGTGCTGGGATTATAGGTGTGAGCCACTGTGTCCAGCCAGGAATTACATCAGATCCATAGGTTAGTTTGGTAAGACTGGAGAATAGTACTGACCCTTCCAATCCGTAAACATGGCATTATCTCAATTTTTCAAAGTTTTAAACGTTTCCCTAGCAGTGTCTTATAGTTTTCTGTATAAAGGTCTTGCACAATTTTTACTGAATTTAGTCCTAAGTGTCCATGTCTTTTGAAACCCTGGTATATGATATTCTTTCAAAATTTTATTTTCCAATTTTTTGGTTTCTCAATTTAGCTTTTGGGGGATCACTTACGATGATTATACTGACATTATCTAATACATTTGTAAACTTAACAAACCATATCGCTACCATTTTCATGAGGTGTTTATCATTAAAAAACAAAATAAGCTGACTCTATTGTACAGCTAAACATGGAAGTGTCACCGGGTAAAACCATCTGCATCAGGCTATGTCCCGCAAAGTGGCCCAGGATTCCACTAGGCTCCTCTCCAGGTGGGAGAGATGTGGATAGAGGGCACCATGTCCTGACACGACTTGGAAACAGGAAATAGAGATTGGTCTCCTCTACTTGAGAATGTCCTAGAAGACAACACAACCTGAGACTGGCCAGAGGAGACAAAAACAGAACCATTTGCTGTGATGGCCCTGGGGATGCGTCTTCCTTCACTGTGAGGGTCCCAGGGAAGCACCCTCCTTCCATATGAAGGTACTGGGAATGAGTTCTTGCAGTGAAGATCCCAGAGACGCGTCCCCCTTGCTATGACGGTCCCAGGAATGCGCCCTCCTTGCCATTCTGATTCCTAGGAACGCACCCTGTGTCCTCAGCTGTGTTTTTATACTAGTCACACACCCTGGAGCCCAGTGTGGGCTCTTTCTGGTGCTTTCTTAGCAAGATCCCAATGCTCTGGGCTTAAGACTGAGGTTTATGACTCAGTATTTGAGTAAGTCTATTTGTGTGACTTGTTCTTTAGAAGAGGTTTTTTTTTTTAGAAAATGTTTCATTTTTTCCTCCTCTAAAATTATGATAATATTTCTTCCTTTAATTGCTGTATGGAACTTTTTCTGAGGATCAATGTTAAGGCTCATAAAATCCTTTATAAACAGCAAATCTTTAATTAAATGTTAGGCATCAATATAGTTTGAACCTTTTTTGAATAGCTATGCAGAGAAATTGGCTGCTTTTCTTTTTCAGAAGGCCAAAGCCTTATCCATTAGGTGACTGGGGTTGACTTTTTTTTTTTTAATTTGGCCCAGAGAAAATCAACTGCATTAGCATACAGTGAATATCTGCTGTGTGCCAACCACCTTACATATATTGTTGTGTTTAATCTTTATCACCCACAGCTATTTGAGAGGCTGAGGGGGAAGGATCGCCTTAGCCCAGGAGGTCAAGGCTGTGGGGAGCATGAAAGTGCCACTGCACTCCAGCCTGGGTGACAGAGGTAGACTCCAACTAAAAAAAAAAATGAATAAGTAAAAACTTTACTACTAAGACATGAGGCTGTGGCAGGAAATCTGAGGTAGAAACTATCATTCCTTTGCAGATAAGGAACGGAAGCTCAGAAAGACTAAGTAACTTGTTCAAGTTTCCTCTGTTACTAAGCATCTGACTGCACTTTGCATTTTCCGTAGAACAAATGTCCAATTGAGAAACAGGCACTCAATGGAGGTGAACCCGCACGAGGAACAGAGGGGTGACTGAGCTGGGATGCCAGGCAGTTGAGGGCTCAAACTCGGGGCCTGCATGGGAGGCCCATCCTTCCCTGGGTGGCCACCCCTGGGTACAACTTCCATGGAGGATCTTCAAGAGGCAAGGCAGGTTGAAGCTGTGGCCACACATCCTACGTTAGGATGGAGGTGTCTTTGTTGATTTTGCTTATTTATTTAACTATTTCTTTTTCTTTTTTTGTTTTGTTTTGTTTGAGTCAGAGTCTCAATCTGTCACCCAGGCTGGAGTGCAGTGGCATGCTCACAGCCACTGCAGCCTCGACCTGCTGGGATCAGGCGCTCCTTCTGCCGCAGCCTTCCAAGTAGCTGGAACCACAGGCATGCACCACCATGTCTGGCTATTGTTTTGATTTATTGTAGAGACAAGGTCTTGCCAAGTTGCCCAGGCTGGTCTCAAACCCTTAGGCTCAGGCCATCTTCTCACCTCCACCTTCCAAAGTGCTGGGATAACAGACATGTGTCACTGCGCCCAGCCTATTTTTATTTTATTAATCGGAGTCTCACTCTGTCACCCAGGCTCTAGTGCAGTGGCATGATCATGGCTCACTGCAGCCTCGACCTCCTAGATTCAGATCCTTTCATCTCAACTTCCCGAGTAGCTGGGATTACAAATGTGTGACACCACATCTGGCTAACATTTTGACTTTTTTTTGTAGAGATGAGGTCTCACTATGTTGTCCAGGCTGGTCTTGAATTCCTGGGTTCAAGCAATCCTCCCACCCCAGTCTCCCAAAGTGCTGGAATTACAGGCATGAGCCACCACGCTAGGCTGCAATTTTAAAAATGCTTGCTCTTCAATTAAACGATGTTCCCCAAATGGGAAAAACAATAGAATAAAAAGAATTATAAAAATATCAATGCTAAGGAAGATTGCTTGTCTGTATTCAAAATGCAGATCACTGCTTTTAAGTAGAACAGTGCATGTTTAAAAAGTCATGTCATGTAAAGGAGCACAAATCTTTAAAGTCTTGGTGTGAAGGGACAGTCCGGAATTTTCCTAGCAACAGAAGTTCCATCAAACAGTGGCAGTGCCCGGTCCTCTGTTATCTCAACTGCTGCCAGTGTCACGGAATCCCCACCACTTCAGACACACCATAGACGTGGTGTTACCTTAAATGGACCCCAGGAAAAAAAATGCATATGCTGTGTATGGAGAGAAGCCCAAGTTTTTCCTCTTTTTTTTCAATGGGCCGCCAAATCCTGCTGCTGGTGTTTACATTAACAGAGGAATGTGATATTAATATTTAGTTCACTCTGCAGAAATATGCATTCAAATGGGACACATTTCAGCATGGAGGCTTCAGAGCAAGATTTCTGTCTCTGTCTTTCTTATACCACACACACACACACACACACACACAAGAAGAATGTTTTTCAGCTCTTGTGGCTGGAAGCCCTCAATTAAATGTGAAGACCAATGCATGGCCACGTAGAACGCAAAGCTCACAGATCCAGGGGACGCCCAGTAAGCCCGAGGGCTGGGTGAGGCCGTGGAGATGGAAGTCCCACATGGACAGCTGCAGCATCGGAGTCCCGGTGACCTAGATCCAGCTGCAGATCAGGCCCGCTTGGGCCCGTGCCGCTCTCACGACGTCAGTAGCCTGCCTGCTGTCTCGTGGGCAGCCTGGCAAGCAACATTGACCCATTTCACCATGACGACCCGGCTGCTCCACTGAAGGCTGTGAGCAAGGGCTCACTCTCTGCCAGCCTTCTCAAAATTCCAAAATTGAGTTTATTCAGAGTTTTTGAAAAACACACTTAGAAAACTGAGCTGAAGCTGACATTCTTTGACAGTGGTGGAAGAGACAGGGAAGAGAAATGTGGAAAAGTTGCTGGTAGCCTTTTCCATGTTCTTAACAATCGGCAAAACTATAAATTTAACTTTTTCCTCAGTTGAGAGCATTTAATAAATATGTTTCTAGCCAAAGTGAATAGAGAAACAGAGAGTAAGCTGGAGAGAAGGCTCAGGGATTAGCTTCCATGGCTGCATATACGATGGCCTAATAAAACAGAATGTACAGAATCGAATACTTTAAAATCTCCTGATAAATACATGGAAGTGTTTAGAGGTGGATTTATTACAGCCTTGACTCAACCTTGACCCACACAGAATCTCATTTCATTGGAGAAATAAAATGGTATGCCCCTTGGGGGAAAATGGGCTGTGTGCTGGTAAAGGAATTCCATCTAGTAAGTGCAATTTAGGAAAATCAGGACCTGGTATGTGCATGTGATCACATTAAAATGCAGCCTCTGCTTTTTTGACAAAAACCACAGCTCAGAATTGAAAGCATTTGCAGGACTTTAAATTGGAATCCATGCACCATTCTCAGCAGTGCTGTTTTGTTGTTGTTAAATTAGCTCAGGACTAAATCTTAGAGCTCCCTGAGCAATCCTCTCTATTTCCTACATAGGAAAGCAAAGTCAAAACATGCCCAAGACAGATACAGTGGCCCATGCCTGTCATCCTAGGGCTTAGGGAGGTCGAGGTGGGAGGATTGCTTGAGGCCAGGAGTTCGAGACCAGCTGGGTAACATAGGGAGATGCTGTCTCTATACAAAAATGTATAAAAATAAGCTGGGGGTGGTGGTGTGCTCCTGGAGTCCCAGCTACTTGGGAGGTTAAGGTGGCAGGACTGCTTGAGCCCAGGAGTTTGAGGCTGCCGTGAGCCATGATCCCATGATCACACCATGATGCTCCAGCATGGGCAACACAGAAAGATCTTGTCTCAAAAAAACAAAAACAAAAAACACAAAAAACAACCACAACAATAAACAGGCCAAGGGACCACTCCATACGATGCAGTCTGTTCTCAGTGACAGGTCCTGTCCTTGGGCCATGAGGTTCTTTACTTGGGGATGATGAGGTCACAGAGAGTCTATACCTCTAAACCTCTTAAGGAGAGGAATGGGAAGGGCATGACTTGGCATTGTGGGAGTCAGCCCAGGGCAATTCATGAAAATATGGAAATAAAGTTATACCTGTCTTTTTTTAATGAGCCAGAACCTGTCCTGATAGATTTTATCAGCAAGAGGGTAGTCCTTTGTCATTGAGGTCACCAACTCTTGGTTGGTTCCAATACTTTCACATGCATGGTTGGTGATCATTTGGAGTTGATCACAGGGTGTATTGGGGTGGTCACGACCAACACTGGGATGTAGGCAGGGTGGGGCCAGTCTGGTCTGTCCCGGGTCATCTCCTCTACCTCCCTCTCTCACTTCCGTGCTGCCCTTGTACTTGGCTCCCTTTCCCTTGGACTTGTTTCTCCAGTCCCTCCTGCTCCCATTCCAAGGCTCTGGGCTTTCACATCCTCCACTGGCACCCACATACACATGATTGACAAGAGCTATAAAGCTTTTTATTTTCTAGAGGGTTAGCTGCCATCTTAAAAACCTTGAAAGACAAAGGGAAGCTTTTTGTGGTAGAATTCTTGGCATCCGCCCTACAAATGGCCCCTCAGAATCCTCTTCGTTTACTTTTCTACACGAGTCATCGAAGTCAAGATGGTGCCTGGGTGCCGGGAAGTCAGCAGACTTCCAGCTGAGCCAGGGGACTCCCCAGGATGAGTGACCGGAACACAAGGTAGAAAATAGCCTTTGGTTCTATATGCTTTTCACTCTTTGGCTGTAAATATGGAACTATGTTATATATGTCTAAAGATGACATTTATGTGGAAGCACATGGAACCAGGGTTTGTCTATAATTTCATACTTGGAAGATAGAAACTATTTGAGGTCTGTGTAATGCCAGGTCTTTTGGTGTAAAAGACCAATGCATGTATGGCATATTTACGTCATTTTCTTAATTAAATTGGCATACAACTGGCAATTTGCTTGCTCGATAATTGCTTTTTATTGTCTAAGGAATAAAGACTTATGATATCAATAAATTCTGAGGGATGGTTTCCCATATAAAATTTTATATATAGGGTATGGTATTTTATTAGGTCATTCAAAAATCCTGCTAATGGTTGTGATATGGTCTTCCTTCCATCCTTCAATCACTAATATATTAACTTTTATAGCCTGCCTTGCCAAGGCATCCAAAAACTAATGTAAACATTATCTTTGCAAATGCTTTCAGATTTCCAACTCTGAATTTCTGCACAGCTTTAATGGAATTCATTATCCAGACATGCACTATCATGTAGACTGAGTCATTTTTGTGAATTGACCACAGCTCCATTGATGCTTATAACTACAAAGCTTTAATGATGTAAATGGTCAGTCCATTTTGGAAATACCAGAGCATCCGCTGGTGGTGAAGTGTCCCTTGCCTTGACCTGCAAAAGCATAGTGTTAGGTTGACAGCATTATGTCTACATGCAGGCAGGATACATATGAACATTTAGTCTTGGTACCAAGTTATCATCTTTCATTTGGAATTTTTTTTTAATAAGAAATGGCTTATGACGTGTTTTGATCATATATTTTGTCAGTCATTCTTCTAACCACATAAAATGAGTTTTCCATTCTTTAAAAAAAAAATTCTGTTCTACCACCTGCAGTGGATCATACCTGTAGTCCCAGCACTTTGGGAGGTAAGAGGATTGCAAGACTGGTCTTGAGCAAGCCTAGGGGTTTGCTCAAGACCAGCCTGGACATCTTGGTGAGACCTCATCTCTATAATTAAAAAAAAATTAATTGGGCATGATAGCACACACCTATAGTTCCAGCTACTTGGAAGTCTGAGGCAGAAGGATCACCTGAACCCAGCAGGTCGAGTCTGCCGTTGCCACGATTGTGCCGCTGCACTCCTGCATGGGCAACGGAGAGAGACTCTGACTCAAAAAAAACAAAAATAAAAATTACTGTCCTTATGTATTTTTTTTTAAGTCAGAATATCCCTCTGTCACCCAGGCTGGAATGCAGTGGCACGATCACGGCTCATGAGAGCCTTGACCTTCTGGACTCATGTGATCCTCTCACATCAGCCTCCTGAATAGTTGGAACTACAGGAGCACGCCACCATGCCAGGCCAATCTTTAAAATTTTTTTTTTGCTAGAGACAAGGTCTCACTATGTTGCCCAGGCTGGTCTCGAACTCCTGGGCTCAAGCAATTCTCTAGTTTCGGCTTCCCAAAGTGCTGGGATTACAGAAGTAAGCCACAGTGCCTGACCCTTTATTATTTTTTTATACCTCTGTTTTTATGTTATCGATTTTATGAATTCATTCACTCAGTGAACATTCAGTTATTGCCACCCTCCTTCCCTAACAAGGTCTTGTGCTGGGTTCTGTGCCCGGTGCCTTGAAGAATATGACTTCTGCCTTCCCTTGAGTTTCAGCCTGGTGGGAGAGCTAAAACTTGTACCTGTACATACAATATCCATACAATATTCCAGGCAGTGATGATACACCACAGTTCTGATGCAACCGTGTGCTCTGAAATCTGACATGGAATGGAGACAGGCTGTGATGAGAATCTTGTCTGGAGCTGAAAGATACACTCCACTTTATCAAAGCTTGGAAGACCTAGCTGGGTAGGTTCACAGAGGTCATAGCATGGAGGCTGGGAGGGCAGTCTTCAATCAGAAAATCCCAAATAAGTGGCATTTCAAGCTCAGCCTTGAGGAGTAGCAGAGCTTGAGGCTGAAGAGTGGCCAAGAGCCGGGTGGTTGGTGAGGGGTTTGATTTAATTGCGTAGGCAGTGTTGAGACAGTGGAGGACTTTGAGTGGAAGCTTGGCAATCTTGCTGTTTTAAAAAAATGGGGCTGGAGCCAGGCGCAGTGGCTCACGCCTGTAATCCCAGGACTTTGGGAGGCTGAGGTGAGAGGATTGCCTAAACCCATGGGTTCAAGATCAGCCCGGGCAACTTGGCAAGACCTCGTCTCTACAATAAATCAAAAAATTAGCCAGGCGTGGTGGCAACACGCCTGTAGTTCCAACTACTATGAAGTCTGAGGCAGAAGGATCCCTGAGCCCAGCAGGTCGAGGCTGTGGTGGTCGAGAGTGTGCCATTGCACTCTAGACTGGGTGACAGAGTGAGACTCTCACTCAAAAAAAAAAAAAGAAAGAAAGAAAGAAAGAAAGAAAGAAAGAAAATGGGGCTAGAAGGCGATCTGCAGGACCCACCAGAGGAGGAAGAGGTAGGGTCATTGGGAAGTTGTTGCAACACTGGGTGTGGACTGATTAGAGCTAGGTGCAGCATAAGTAAGAGGGAAAGGAGATATGCAGCCTGGGAGTGTCATTTTATTTCCCGAGTTTGCCTTGATTAGTGAACCAATATAATTAGTCATGCTTCTGCTAAGCCTTCCAAAAATGTAGCAACTTATTTTGCAGAAATTGTGCCCAAGATTTACTTATGGACCAGGTGCAATGGCTCAAGCCTGTAATCCCAGCACTTCAGGAGGCTGAGGCAGGAGGATTGCTTGAGCCTAGGAGTATGAGACCAGACTAGGCAGCATAGTGAGACGTCATCTCTACAAAAATAATAATAATAATAAATGGTTTACTTATGAATGTTATAAAATGAACACAGTCAGTGATTTGAAAGACACACGTCAAATGATAATGATTATCATAATATTTTTTCTTTTTTTCGTTTTTTTTTGGAAGTCGAGGTTTTACTGTGTCACCCAGGCTACAGTGCAGTGGCATGATCACGGCTCATCACAGCCTCAGCCTGCAGGGCTCAGGCGATCTTTCTGCCTCAGCCTTCCAAGTAGCTGGGACTATAGGCATTTGCCACAATGTTTGACTAATTTTTAAAATTTTTTTGTAGAGACAAGATCTCGTTATGTTGCCCAGGCTGGTCTCGAACCCCTGAGCTCAAGCAATCCTCCTGCCTCAGGCTCCCAAAGTGCTGGGATTACATGTGTAAGCCACCACATCCAGCCCAATGATCATAATCTTAAATCCAATATGCTTCTTTTTCCAATCCTCCACTGCCCACACTGCCCAAGTGCAGGGAGCTGTGGCATTAATTACTTGTCCAGCTCTCATCTATCTCTCCAAGACTGACAAAGCACTTCTGTTTAAAGATGAGGAAATTGCAGCCCCCCAAAATTAACTATACAAGGGAACACAATAGCAATGTTCCCATTGCACCAAGTTTTCTTAGCAAGAGGCAAGTCAGTATAGCTCTGGGTGGCAGTTACTTAACAGTGAAATGGCTTAACCAGGGCAAACTCGTGATGAACAGGCTAGTGGGAGATCATTAAGGCTGACCATCTATGGAAGACAGGGGTTTGTCCTTAACAAAGGACGGGTCCTTAATTGCTGAGGCTGGCATGGATAATTTAGGAAATTTATGATGACGAGATTGGATTGTTGTGAATTATCTGGAATTTTTTTTCTAAATTAAGAAGAAAAAAGATTTGCTTATTCTTCACTTTGGGTATGTCCCAGTCTACATGCATTGACTCACTCATGGGAAGAGAAAATAAAAATATTGGATGGAACATAATATTGAGTTGAATACAAGTTTTGGCAACGTCACTGAATATACATCCCAGTAGGTGACACCAGCAAACAACGATTCAGTAGAAACAATTATGATGAAAGTGCATTGGTTATGCATTGTATATTTATGTCTTTATTTGGGAACATGCAACGTTGAATTTTTCATAAGTACATGATGAGGTAGGAACAGGGAGAGAGAAGGAAAATAATAGATTTTTACCTAAAAGTAGAATTTCCTAAGTATTTATGCTTAAACCAGTATTTTCCTTAAATTATTTAAAGACTGACTCTTCAGGTGTTTCAAATGAAAATCATCCTTCTGGAATCTTATTTTATCACTCATTTTTGTTTGTACAGAGTTGCCCAAGAAGGCAGCGCTGTAATGAGCTGTGATTTACTCGTCTGTCACAAACAACAGAAGAATGATGGGACTGTGAAAACTGACATGGGAGAAGAAGGGAAAAAAAGGAAGTGTTTACACCTCCTCATTTTGACATGGCTCCTTCAGAAATCCGATACTGAGTATCTGCCCGCCTCTGGAGGAGGAAAGAAAGAGACCATACAGGCGTTCTGTATATAATGCTGAAATAAAACCCTTTATTGTCCATCAAGACAATAGACCCGGCCCATAATAATGCAGTACAAGTAGAGCATAAACGACTCAGGCCAGCAATGCAATCTTTGTTCCAGTGTAATCTTCCATATCGACCATCTACCCTCCCCAGAGGTAAGAGAAAGGCCTTCCGCCCGGTTCCCATAACTCGCCTCCACTGCTCTCTCTCTCCTTCTTGGCACCCTGTGGGATGGCTAACCATGTTTGACAACATAGGAACTGCCCAAATCAGGGCCCAAGCTGTTTGTGTAGATAAACAAAACCAATTAGCTTAATGATCTGTTTCAAAGTTTGCAGGTGGCATTTACTTTGTTGGGAAGAGATGTAGGAATGCTGAAAATAAAGTGTAGGGTGCCCAGAGGAAAAGCTCTACTGGCATTTCCACTTTTATCCAAAAAAGATAGCATCTTTCTATGGGAATGGGAGATGAGGGTGCACCACATGACAACAACAAAGCAAAATGTTGAAGAACGTTGGGTTAAAAGTAGATGTGTTGATTGGGCGCACGAAGTCAACAGTAGATTTGCCACTGCTTGGTACCACGTGAAGTGCCTGTGGGTCCCACAGTGATGAATAGGACTGGCATGCCCCTGTCTGCGTGGAGACCATGTGCAGAGTGGCCCTTCTGCCCAAGTGCATAGAAGACCAGCTGAGAAACAAGTGCAACTTCCAGTGTGTCTCCTGAGTCTAACCAAATTTGGGCCCCTGAAATTGCTTGAGTTTGTCCATTACTAATCTTACTGAAACCTATGACTTAGGTTATATGCCAGAGTCATAAATAATAAATTCACAAAAGACATCATGTCTCTGGTACAACCCTAAAATTTGCTTTTTGTTTAAAGGAAGATGCAATATATTAAAAATGGCTAATAAATAAAATAATCTGTAAAGATAAATAGAAAAAAGAAAGGGAAAAAATGAAAAAAGAGAAGAAAAAGGGGAAAAAAGGTAAAGAGAAGACCACTAAGAATTTCAAAAGCAATCAAAACAGGACATTTATGTATTTATTAGAAATGGAAAGGGCTCTAGCAGTGAAAACTGTTTGCTGTTATCTCCGCTCTGCTTAAGAACGGGAGAGAAAGGAGAAGACCATGGAGTTCACAGCCCTTGGCACCCTACCCTCAGCACCCAACCCTCCTCACTTGGGAAAAGGTTAGTTGCACATCTTTCTGTTGTCCCTTTAGTTTTAGCATGTGTCTCTTGGGGTCGATCCCATAGAGATGTTCAAGAATACTTACTAGAAGCATAGATGTTCACCTATCACTATAGAGGATATGCCAGGGTCTTAGTATGTTTTGTGTTCCTATAACAGAACGCCACACACTGGGTAACTTATGTAAATATAAATTTATTTCTTTTAGTTCTGGAGGCTGGAAATTCCAAGATCAAGATGCCAGATCTGGTAAGGGCTTTCTTGTTGCATCATAACATGACAGAAGGTATCTCATGATGGAAAGGAAGAGACAGGGAGAAAGATAGAGATGAGGAGGCACATGGGGTTGACCTCATGATTTTATGGGAAAACCATTCCTGCAGTAATAAATCCGTGTCCATAACAACACCATGCATCCATTTATGAGGGCTCTGGCCTAATCACCTCTTTAGGGTCCCACTTCTAAATACTGTTGCAATGGAAATTAAATTTCCACGCAAGTTTGGGAGGGAACAAACATTCAAACCATCAGTGAACCAAAACAAAGACCTTAATCTAATACACTTGGAATTCAGAGTTGGGCTGGTCTCTGTGGCTCAGCCTATAATCCCAGCATTTTGGGAGGCCGAGGCGAGTGGATTGCCTGCGCCCGTGGGCAACTTGGCGAGACCTCATCTCTACAATAAAATAAAAAATTAGCTGGGTGTGGTAACACATGCCTGTAGTTCCGGTTACTTGGAAGGCTGAGGCAGAAGGATCGCTGGAGCCCAGCAGGTCGAGGCTGTGGTGGCCGGGAGCGTGTCACTGCACTCCAGTCTGGGTGACAGAGTGAGACTCCAACTCAAAAAAAAAAAAAGAATTCAGAGTTGGAGACACACATTAAATACGTCAATATTCTAGGTAAAGATTATTAAGAAGGGAAAAAGAAAGCAGGAAAATGGAGAAAGTTAAAGAATTGTAGAATGATAAAATAGCCTTAGGAAAGAGAGATATTGTGGATGGCCTCCTTGGTCAGGGACCATCTAACTGAAACGGATGTGATGAAAGGTGCCAGGCCAATATCTGGGAACAATGATTTTAGGCAGAAGGAACAGTTATTGCAAAGTCCTTGGAGCAGCCATATTTTGGTGTTTTTATAGCTATGAGGCCATTGTGCCTGAAACAGAGTGAGCAGAAGCAGAGCAGGAGGAGACAGGATGAAAGAGGCAAAGAGCGGTGAGTTGGAAAATCATGGATGCATCTTTTAGGCAACATTAAAGAGTTTAAAGAACTTGAATTTGAGGCCAGATGTAGTGGCCAATAAATCCCATAAATTTTTCTGTTTATCTTTACTTTGCGAGGCCAAGGCAAGAAGATTGCTTGAGCCAAGGAGTTCAAGACCAGCCTAGGCAACATAGCAAGATCTCGTCTCTATAAAAATACAAAAAAACCCAAAACCCACAAAAAACTTGAATTTCATTTCAAAGGAGATGGATATTTTTCTTAGGTTCAGAAATGAAGTTGTGAGGATATCTTATTTTGAAAATGATCTTGAACAAAAGGAAAATAGATACATATTTCACCAAGAAAGTTAACACTGAACATGCAGAATAATGTGTGAATTTTTAATGAGGTAAGCATTGGAAAAGTTTATCAAACAACAGTAGTAAATTGCACTCCCTGGAGATTCTTAAGAAAGACCGTGTTGGTTGATATAAAGTACCACCTAGAAAAAAGAATCAAGGGGCTTTTTTCCCCAACCACTTAAGCTAATCAACAGTCAAGTGGACCGACCATGTTATCACACTGATTTAGTAATTAGGACCACCAGGAAAACTGGAGTCTATTCAGCTCTTGTGTCTATTGTTTTTCATCCGTAGGCACTTCCCAAGGGAAATACCCTTTTAACTGTCTCCAGGACATAGTCCTGCTGCATTTGGCCATGAACAACTCCGGTAGAACTTCAATAGTTGATTTTTTTTTTTTTTTTTTTTTTTGGTGTGTGTGTGTGTGAGAGAGAATACCACCAAGGGCTGACTGGGACATGAAGGCAATTTAGGATGATACATGATTTGATATTCCTTCAAAATGGCACTTAAAAAAATGTTAACCCAACACTTAGCGGGAAAGCAGAGAAACTACTTGCCTTTTATTAAGCATTATATACACACCAGGCTCTTAGTAATTCACTTTCAGTGGTCAGTCAGAACATTTTTTTCTGCTGAAAAAAAAAATGTGGCATAGCCCTTCCTATTCTTCTGTGGTTGTTCTTTTATTAATTACTTTCTTCTAGAATTTTCCAAAACCTCAGCTTGTTGACAGCATGATGAGGCTTTAAAATGTAGATAATAAAATACAATATTTCTATAAAGAGAGTTGCATACTTTTCATTGTCAGAATTCAGCTATCTGTTATTGTCACTTTCAGTTGATGGCCACCATGATTTCCCAAAAAATCCTCAACAGCAGTAGGTTTGTCTTAATGAAGAATGCTTTCTTTCTTCTTCTCATGTTCACCGAAATAACATCTATGCACGTTGACTCCTCTGATGTTTTGTTGGTCTTTATAGATAAGTGACAATTCATTGCCAAGTTGCCTGGCTCTATCCTTGATGTGGATTTTGTGGACCATATGAACATTTTGTAAACAACAATGCTATGTAGGACTTGTCCAGTAACCATGGAAGGATGTCATAGACTGAGGCTCGGAGGGGTGGGGAGTGGCCAGGGCTGCTGAAGAGTTGTGAGAGTTGTGGTCTACCTCTTGTCCATGCACTGCTGAGACTGCAGTGTCATTCTCATCCCTTTCCTGTGAATCATTGCTTGAGTCTTAATTCCCTTGCAAAGCACAATGCCCACAAAAACAAGGGATTAATACTTGTTTGTTGGTTTTGGGTTCTGTTTGTTTTAAAGAATGACGATGGATGCTCCGATTGCTTTTAAATCTAGATCAAGGAGTTAAATGATATTTGCTTGCCAGCCAAGGTTTTAGAAAGGCAAAATGTCTCCAGATGGTAACCTTTGTCATAGGGCCCAGGCCAAAAAGCCATCAGCCCTGCCCTTTTCTTCCCTTCTCTTCCCAGGGTCCTTGGACAGCATGTTTTGTTAGAATTAAAACCATTAACATGAATTCCTGCCAATAGCAGACCAAAGGTCCATGCTTGCAAAATGCAAACACAGTCCTGGGGGGTGGTGAAGGGAAGCATGTCTCTCTCTGGTTCACCTCCAGGAGTTTCTGACAGATCCATAAGCCAGATGAGACAAAGAACAGATGCAAATTCCCTTTTGCTATAAAGAGAGCTGTGACGCTTGTGCAATTCTAAACTATGTTTGGTTTTCAGGAGTCTGTTCCATCTGTCTTAGCTCCATTACAATCCCCTTGCCCACCTCCCTGTCCCGGGACCTGCCATGGCACCCTCAGTCCATGTGTCATCCAGCATTCAATGCAACACATACTACTCATACCTCTTATCTGCAGTGTCTGAGAAACTCTGGATGAGATCAGGCAGAAGAATGGTGCCAAGACATAACATCAGTCGTTACAGCATCAAGACTTTACGAAAACATGATTGCATGGTATCAGCAGTAATTGGGCTTCATGATAATAACAAGCATTATGTGCAGGTAGTTAGAGTGTCCAACATGCAGAAAGGAATCTGGGAATGAGACCAAGAGAGGACAGGGTGCATCTCCAGCTGGGAGACACAACACAGAGGGTCCATACATGCAATGGAAAGTGAGTGCTGGGTTCACACTTGGCACGTGGCTGGAAATGGTCCTTTTCTGGTCAGTCTTCAAGGTAGACCTGGAGCTGGTAAGAGCCCTAGACTTCAAAGAGCAGTCCCCCTTATCTAGCTGTTTCATCTTGGAAGGACACGAGGGGCTTATTAGATGACTTCCGATGTCCTTTCAAGGTCATGGCCTTCAACTGCCTTTGCCCATCACTGTGTCCCAGAACAGCCATATTGCCTTTTTCTTTCTTTCTTTTTTTGAGTTGGGGTTTCACTCTTTCACCCAGGCTGGAGTGCAGTGGCACACTTATGGCTCACCACAGCCTTGACTTCCTGGGCTCAGGCAATCCTTCCGCTTCAGCCTCCCGAGTAGCCGAGACTACAAGCATGTGCCACCAGCTAATTTTCTGTAGAGACGGGGTCTCACTATGTTGCCCAGGCTGACATCTCCCATTCTGTCCTCAGGTACTATTTCCCTGACAGTGTGGAAGGTGGGCGGGATGGTAGGAAGGAGAGAGTGAGAAGGAGCCCCTCAGATTGCTTTCTGAAGTCTTTTACCCTGAAAGTTTTATCCCAACACGAATCTATGCAGTGGGAGCAGCTGGATTTACTCATTTGCAAAGGAGGAAGCAGAATCTCTGGAGCAGAATCCAGATGCTCTCTCTGAACTCCAAGACTTTATAATGGGTAGGAGGTCCAGGTTTCTGTGGAGAGCACATTTCCTGTTCATAGAAGCCTCCTTTCACTGCACACCTATCAGGAGTTGCCTAACTTAGTCTGCATCGCGGTTCTATGATGTAGCTATTGTTATCTCTGTTCTAAGTGTTGCAAAACTGAAATGCAGAATGCTGAGATAACTTACCCAAGGTCACAGGCTGGTAAGTGGAAGAACCAGTATTTAAATCGTGAGCGCTTTGTGTTCAAAGTCCATGTTCTTTCCATTATATAAACTGCCTCTTGGTTCAGACTTCTTTGGGGAGGAAATGGTAGAATACTCAGTAACCCTGGGATTCCAAGAGTGGAGGCACAAAGAGAGTTATATTTTTTATTTTTATTTTTTTGAGTCAGGGTCTCATTCTGTCACCCAGGTGGGAGTGTAGTGCCAGGATCATGATGCTCACAGTTCACAGCAGCCTCGACCTCTTGGGCTCAGGTGATCCTTCCACCTCAGCCTCTTGAGTAGCTGGAAATACAGGTGTGCACCACCGTGCTAATTTATTTATTTATTTTTTTGAGTCGAGGTCTTGCTATGTTGCCCAGGCTGGTCTCGAACTCCCGGGCTCAAGCAATTCTCATGCCTCAGGGTCCCAAAGTGCTGGGATTACTGGTGTGAGCCACCACGCTCAGTCTCAAAGAGAGTTATTCTTCCCCAGCATGCACAATTTTGATGTCTTATCCTAAGCCTGTTAGGATGAATTCTTCCTCTACCCCCAAGAAGTTGTAAGTTGTCCATCCTCCCACTCCTTCTCTGGTGGCCTTGGGGACAAGGTGGTGTTGGTGACTGTGCTACATGGACACATCCATGAAAAATGCAGAACCTGAGGTCACGCTGACTGAGTGGCAGCTCCTCTGAAATCCAGTCCTTTCTTCATTACATAACATAAAAGTGAGTCCCCAGGATGAGTTCCCAGGTCCCTCTAGATGGCCCCAGAGGTGATGGCCCAACCCAAGTCTGGAATCTCAACCGAGACGACACCCAATAAGCATCACAGATCGTCCGTGCCAGCAGCAGAGACTGCACCATGGAGAAAATCATGGCCCTTCCTGAGCGGATGAGACCCGAGTCCTCATTTCAGATGCCCAGAGGCTCTTCAACGCTCACATACATGCAAGGGCCACTTTCCACCCAGCCTTCTTCCTGCCTGCCTGTTCTCACTGAAGTACCAGCAGCCTTACGGGGACACTCAGCCCTGGAGGGACCCCAGGCTGTCCCAGGGCCAATGCCATGTACCACAGTCTTGGGGAATTTCATTTCCTTTCCTTTCAGAGCAAGCGACTCCTTGGGTGTGCTGCTGCAGAGACCTCTCTGTGGTCTCCATGCCATGACCTGGGCTCTGGTGTGTTCCACTCATGAAGATCCCTGGTCAATTTGCCAGGAGGATGACCGGAAGGGAAGAGCTCTAGGCCCTGCCTGTTCCTTTCTTGCCTGCTACCAGCCAGGTCACCAAGCAATTCATAAACACTAGTAACAGATTCATAAAGTATGAATTCAGTCTGTCTATGGCCTGCTCTGCCCAGCTCCCACCATTTCCCTATCACAGCTTCTCTTAAAACCCAGCCACGTTTCCCCTCTAAAACCCCTCATGCCTGTAATCCCAGAACTTTGGGAGGTTGAGGTGAGAGGATTGTCTGAGCCCACAGGTTTGAGACCAGCCTGGACAATTTGATGAGACCACATCTCTACAATAAATAAAAAAATTAGCCAGGTGTGGTGGTGCACATCTGTGGTTCCAGCTACTTGGGGTGCTGAGACAGAAGGATTGCCTGAGCCCAGCAGGTGGAGGCTGCAGTAACCATGAGCGTGCCCCTGCACTCCAGCTTAAGCGACAGTGTGAGACTCTGACTCAAATACATACATACATACATACATACAAATAAATAAATAATTAAGTAAATAGAACCCCTCATAAATCCTGCCAGATTAATGAGAGAGGAAAACAACGATCGTGTATACAATTTCATCCGTGGGCTATCAACAGCCCCGTTTACTGAGACCCTCTTTAGTGTTCCTGTGAGACCTGGTAGTTATTATGCTTCAGGCTTTGCAAGAGAAAAAACAAAGACTGCTCTTTTTCTTTCCTGCTGCCAAAAAAAAAAGTCTGAAGTTGAGCGAATTAAAAATGAAGTCCAAGGCGTGCGGTCTTCTGTCTCTGATTGCAATATTTTGGGATGGCCTCGGTTACATGTCCCTCAGCTTCTTCCCCGCCCCAAATCTCAAAGACACAGTCTCATTACCCTCTTAGGATCTTCCGGGGAGGCCTGAGGGACAATGAGAACATGGAAGAATTTGGCAGGGCTGCCAGAGTTAACAACTGCTCATGTGCAATAAAGCCAGACGGCATTTTTGACGGACCACATTCTCGCTGCATTCAGAGAGCCTTGGAAAGCATCCATGGCTGCTGACTTCAAATAAGCAAACACACCAGAGAGGAGTGAGGCAAAGAGGTGTCCTTTGGACTAGCCCCTCACGTTGGCAGGGCCCAGGGCAAGAGCACAAGTGGAGACCACAGGCCATAAGCCTGAGTACTTAAAAGTGGTTATGCAGGCTTGACAACACTGAAGTAAAATGTAAAATACGTTCTACCCTCCCTCTGTGACATACATGTTTACATTAATAATTTAGAGGCTTGGTTCAGATTTAGAACTTTCTGACTCCTTGAAGTTCCCTTCTGGAATTCAATAACCAGAGAGGTCTGGCTTCTCACAGCCCAGTCCATTGCCCTTGGTCCTGTGTCTACCCACTTCTCCTCAGACCTCTACCCCATCCTCAAACCCCATCGCACATGTCCAAGTTCCACTGATGCCCTCATCAACAGCCATCTCAGATACCCTTGGCCCAGGGGTGTACCTGATGTGAATTCAAGTACACATACTCAGAAGAGGCTTCACACAGTCCTGGAAGTTGGTTCCAATTGGGAGGGAAGGGGATTCCAGGTTCTGGGTACCCAAAGCATGGTTAAGTTATGTGTGTGTGGGGAGGGAGGGCAGGCAATGCTTTGGCCCTATGGACTCTTCTTCCCATGAAGAGAGGCACTGTTGAAAGAAGGCTAGGAACAGAGCACCGGTGTCTCTTGCTTGGATTTACAGATAGCACGTATAAAGTAGGTCCTTGATAAGAGACTGTCTCATCTAGAAACAGGACACTTGCCACAATGTTTGCAGACAGGCCGCAGCGGGGTTGGGTGCTGTGCTTCACACACTGAATGGGAGTAACTATCCAGCTGCAGTGATTCCATTCCGATGCAATGATGTTCATCGATTCCATGTGATAGATTCTGATTTATCCGGTTTCACATAGGGTCCAGGCACAGAGCGTCCCAGGTGATTTCAGGGGTAGCCAGGATTGAGAACCATCGGGCCTACCCTGATGACTGCTTGTCACACTCCACTGCATTCAGTCTCTGGGCCCATCCTCAAAGTGCACAAAGCCATTATGACCCGGGGCAGGTCATTTCTAGAACAACATGGCTGCTGTGTTGTAGCCAATGGTGGGATCCCTGTCTGGAGTAGTGGGTGAGATGTGTCTGTAGAAGGTCTGCCAGTGATAGGCAGAAAGCTAAACAGGCATCTCCTTGGAGCTCCGTGTGGGGTGAAATTCAAAATATTTCATATTGACAGCCATTACAGCCGTCAGTCAACAGAAACTCCAACTGTAAAGTACTGGTTGACTTTATTGTTGCCTTACAGATTAACCAAGTTGCTCCTCCCAGAGATCCCTCAGTATGGATACGACTGTGCACTTTTATCAGGTGACTTGCGAGAAGGTGGCAAAGCCCAGTCTTTAGACTCCAAGTCTTCACTTCTGTTAACTCTACCAGGCTGATTTTGTTGTTGTTGTTGTTGCTGTTGTTGTTTGTTTGTTTTTAAGTTGGATTCTCACTCTGTCACCCAGGCTGGAGTGCAGTGGCAACTCATGACCACCACAGCCACCACCTGCTGAGCTCAGGTGATCCTTCCGCCTCAGCCTTTCATGTAGATGGGACTACAGGCACGTGTCACCAAGCCTGGCTAATTTTTTTTTTTTTGAGTTGGAGTCTCACTCAGTCGCCCAGACTGGAGTGCAGTGGCCGCTCCTAGCCACTGCAGCCTCAACCTGCTGGGCTCCGGCCATCCTTCCGCCTCAGCCTCCCAAGTAGCTGGAACTACAGGCGTGCGCTACCATGCCCGGCTAATTTTTTGATTTATTGTAGAGATGAGGTCTCGCCAAGTTGCCCAGGCGGGTCTTGAACCCGCGGGCTCAGGCAATTCACTCACCTCGGCCTCCCAAAGTGCAGGATTACAGACTGAGCCACCGAGACTGGCCTCATTTTTTAATTTACTGTGGAGATGAGGTCTTGCCAAGTTGCCCAGGGCGGTTTTGAACACCTGGACTCAGGCAAACTTCTCACCTCAGCCTCCCAAAGTGCTGGGATGATAGGTGTGAGCCACTGCACTCAGCCATCAGGCAGCTTTTCATAGCGCTTCTGGCTGGCACCAACTGAGTTCCTTAGTCCAAAACATTGGCCTAAATCAGAAAATTTGTGGGGAGAGATAATATCACCAGCCTCATGAAAATACCACCACCACCAACAACGACAGTACACTGTCCTCAAAATGAATCACCTCATCTAAATTTACACAAATACAAGAGAGAGAACAAGAGGTCAGAGTCTGTATTGAATGACAAAAATTTCTGGGATGAGGAAGTGGCTCTTTCATTCTGAAGTTTAGACATAAATCCTGATGTGTACTCTAAACTGCGTTTACCCTGGATGATGGCTCATTCTCAAGTTCTGCATGTGTGATGTCTGTGATTTAAGCTTGGGTACACTGTAGCCCATGTAAGTACGATCCTTTGAAATCACACAATCACAAGGCAGGGTGGGATCTTCCATGGCCGCTAAGCCTACCTCTGTTTCTGGGAAAGTAGGCCTTTAAGCCATCCCAGGGACACCTCTCCTTGGAATACACACTCTCTCTCTCCTCAGCAGGGAGCCTTCTATTCAAAGCCCAGGTCAAAACCTACCTTCCTGTCAAAGCCATTCATGACAGCTCTCTCCTTAGCGGCAGTTTCAGATTCTGGGGATTAGAATTTTATACAATTGGAAGGGTTTTCTCTGTGATAAAGAATACAAAATTAGGTACAAAAGTGAATATTTATTTAGCTTGAAAAAAATTAATCACAATGCATTTCTGGAGCCTTGAATCTTGGAGTCCCTCTCTTCCAAGACCCCTTTGGGAAACTTTCAGACGTGTGTGCGCGCGCATACACATGCCACCCTGTTCTTGGTTGCAGCCTGGCTTTCCTGCCCTGCCTGCAATGTTCCTCCTGGCTCACAGATCCCAGCATACTTGGGGCCTGGCAATCTGTTTCTGTACTTTTGCCAGTGCCCAAGGGTACTCATGACTTGCTGGTGTGTCTGTTTATGCGCCTATCACTCCAGAAGCCTGTGAGGCATCCCATGATGCACGGGAGCACAGCTTGCATCCACACACACATGGCAATCCTCCTCTTCCTAACCTCTATTGATTCTCACTTCCCCTAGTCCCATGGTCCTCGGGACCTGTTAAACTTAACTTATTCTTTTTATTTATTTATTTATATTTTTATTTTAAAGATGTGGAGTACAATTCTGGGTTAGGTACATATGTGGTCATCATACAGGTAAAGTTTGGGTCTCTCTTTGGTCCCTACCTTGCCTGGTTTGAGATCAGGTGCTTTTGTTGATGCTGTGTGGCCACCTCCCATCCGCAGTGCCCCACTACTGCCAATTCCTTTCTTATAGTAATATGGTAAATGTTCAGGGTTCACTTATGAGTGAGAACATGTGATACTCAGTTCTTTGTTTCTGTGACAGATCACCAAGTATGATAGACTCTGAATCCTTCCAAGTTGCTATGAAGTCCATAATTTTGTTCTATTTATGGCTGTGTAATATTCCGTTGTGTATATGGAGCACATTTTTTTTAATCCAGTCCAGTTTTAATGGACAGCATGGTTGGTTCCATGTTTTCACTATTGTGAATAGCACGGCAATAAACATGCATGTGTGGGTAGCTTTTTTGCAGAATGCTTTGAGTTCCTCCGAGTATGTTCCCAGAAGAGATTGCTGGGTCATATGGAAGGTCAATGTCTAGTTCTTTTAGGAATCACCACACTGTGTTTTCCATAGAGGCTGAACCAGTTTGCATTCCCACCAGCAGTAGAGAAGCGTTCTCTTTTCTTCTTAATACTTCGCTAAATGCTTCTAGACAGTGAGTCTCAACCAGTGGCCATTTTGTTTCTCGGGGGCCATCAGTAATATCTGGAAAATACTTTGTTGGGCACAGCTGGGGTGGGGTAGCTGCTGGTGTCTATATTGCAGAAGCAAGGGACACTGCTGAATACCCTGCGATGCACAGCACAGCCTCCTACAACATGAGCATCCAGCCCCCCCCACCCCCCCATGTCGGTGGTGCTAAGGCTAAGAAGCCCTGCTGCCACAAGATCTGGGAGCCTTTCTGCTGGGCTCCCAGAGCTCATACCCAACACGTCACTTATAATCTGCACTCAACACGTCAGTTATAATCATACTCAACACGTCAGTTATAATCATCTGTATACACGTCTGTTTTCCCCTCTGAATGGTGAATCCTAAGTATTTTGGTCACCTTTGTATCTCCAGAACCTAACAGTGCTTGACACACAGTAGGTGATCTATAATGGGTGTTGAAAGAATAGAAATCGGCCGGGCTTGATGGCTCAGCCTGTAATCCCGCATTTTGGGAGGCTGAGGTGAGTGGATTTCCTAAGCCCACGGGTTCGAGACCCGCCTGGGCAACTGGGTGAGACCTCATCTCTACAATAATCAAAAAATTAACTGGGCGTGGTAGTGCATGCCTGTAGTTCCAGCTACTTGGACGGCTGAGGTGGAAAGATTGCCGGAGCCCAGCAGGTCAAGGCTGCAGTGGCCAGGAGTGGCCTCTGCACTCCAGTCTGGGTGACAGAGTGAGACTCCAACTCACACACACAAAAAAAGAAAGAATAGAAATCTACTTTTTTTTTTTTTTAATAGAGATAGATCTGGCCATGTTGCCCAGGATGATCTCTAACTCTTGGCATCAAGTAATCCTCTTGCCTCAGCTTCTCAAAGTGCTGGAATTACAGGTATGAGCCATCACGCCTGGCCTAGAAGTCTACTTTTATCATGTTTACCATATACTGCGTTGTTTTTAAAATATTTCACTTGTGTAAATATTGTCTCCTGAGACAGACTACATTTCTTGAGGAAAAAGATCATGTCTCCCTTATACTTTTTTTCTATTTTCTCATAACGCCTCTGTAGTGTGAAGCACATAACAAATGCCCAATAATTATTTGTGGATTGTTCACCAATTTTGTGAAAATCTACATAAAGCTTAAAGTAATAGATCACAGTAGGGCTGACTTAATAAGGGAAGGTTTTGGGCGGTGGTGTGTTCAAAACTGATTTTTGAAGAAGGAAAAAATAATATTTGGTTGGAAAGGAGGGATTCCATGTGGAGGATAGAAAAACTAGAGGTAGGTGCTTAATTTTTTTTGTTTTAATTTATCAAGAGAAATCTGAGTTTAAGATGAATATTTTTAGTGAAATGCAATACACTAAGTACAGGAACATTCTGAGGTTTGTTGAACTAGATTTTGGTATGAGTTTCAAAGATAGTGTTGTGGTTTTAAAGAAATTAAAGTGATATCTCATGATCAGGGGTCACTCTTCCAAACATTTTGCCATGAAGCACAAACCACCTGATGGACAGGCAATTGCTGTGAATCAAAATCACAGAGGATACCCCAAGGTCACAGAGGTTGTACTAATTCACACTCCTACCAGCAGTATATAAGCATTCTCTTTTCTCTGCATCCATGCCAGCTTCTATTGTTATTTCTTTGTGGCAAGGTGAAGTTTTGCTGTGTTACCCAGGCTGACTCAAATGCCTGGACTCAAGCAATCCTCTTACATTGGCCAAAGTGCTGGAATTACCACACACAGACTTGAGTTACATTTTTAAAAAAACTATAATAGTATGAGACATAAATCCTGATTGTCATTATTAGTAGAGATGAGGTTTCCCTGTATTGCCCAGGCTGGTCTCAAACTCCTGGGCTTAAATAATCCTCCCGCCTTGGCCTCCCAAAGTGCTGGGATTACAGGCATGAGCCACCATACCCAGTCAGTAGATATATCTTGATTGAGTGATTTTTATTTTTTAAAGTGCTTCTTCCCAATACAGGCAGCCTTCCTCTGTCTCCTTCACTGGCTCTTTCCAACGTGTCCAGGACATCACACTACACAGGCGTGAGCTACAATTCTGACTGAAGGGCATTTTAATATTATTTCCTTTTATGGTGATAGATATGCCTCTATTACTTCCATTCGTTTAGATAATTAAGGAAGCTGGTTATCAGAAACCCCAGTTTAACTTGAGTTAAATTTCATTTCAAACATGGAGGAGCGAAGCCCACCAAAGAGTAAATAGGATGGCGTGGATTCTGGGTTGCTGCTGATGTTACCCATCGTCCCCTTGAGGTTTCCTCATCTTTCTCCTAAGAACACTGTGCCTCCAGCCATCAAAGGAGGCAGCGACAAGAACTGGTCACATAGTCCCCTGGCCATGAGATACGGTGAAACTTTGCACCTATAAATCAAGCAGGACTGGTCAACATGTGAACCAGGAGAAAGGAGTGACCTCCTTTTGATAGGGTCACCAACGTGAATGTAAGCCTGGGACTTCCTTCAGGCAAGTTCCTGGGCTGCTCAGAGGGGACTTACTTGCTAGAGCCTGAAGGAGCTCTTCTACAAAGCAGGGTCCAGAGATGAAGGCTGAGAAAAGTCACGGGGAAGGCACGAAGGTGGGGCAATGGTGGCCACTCACATCCATGGACTCCCAGGTTTAGTCCTGCTAAGCCAGTGTCTCCCTGGACCTTCTAGTTTCAAGAGTACATGGCTGTCCTCCCCTTTGCTTTCTTGCTTATTCACTTAAGCTACTTGTTTGTTACCAACAACCAAAATAATTCTGGTTAACACTATCTGTGGAATGTATCGGTGGACTATCCAACTCAACCTGGCCAATTTTGAACAGCACATGTTTTAGTAGAATCTCTTTCCCTAAAAGAATTTTCACATCTGAGTGTATTGAGTGTAGTAAGTCCTCCAACTGAAGAGATGATCAACTTTTGTTCCTACGATTGTTATGACTAATAAGTAAATCAGTCATGTCAAGCTCTTCACACATGGCTCTCACTGTTTGCTGAACATATCATCATCACCACCTCCATCATCATCACCACATCATCATCATCACCACCATCATGTTAAGTGTTTCCTAAAGGTTACCGAGATGGGGCTAATGGAGAAATTGCCTGGAAAGCAGAAAGTTATTTATTTATTTATAATATATTTTTTCAAGAGTACATGAGTCCTGAAAGAAAGTTTCAAGTCTATCTATACGTTGTGCAAGAACATTTGGTATTTGGTATTTGGATTTCTTCTACACAACTGCAGTACAGGAAATATAATATGACTTATGAGATGTTTGCTGTTTTTGTTTTTAAGAACTCTCCTTTCTATCTGGTAATATTCTCAGTCTTTTCAAGTCAGTTACATAAGCATATCTGGGAGGAGCTGGCAAGATTTACTTTTACACAGAACAGCAATATATCACAGTGACTTCATACACGAGGTGAGACAAAAGGTGGCTTATTGATACGGGTTAAGACAGCTTCAAAAAGCAAACACAATCCTGTTCTTTCTCATTAGCTGCAGCCAGATAAGCACTACGATCACTTTTAGGAAATAACATTTTCTGTTCCTTCTGGACCACAATAAAAATTTTTAAAAAAATCTAGGAATCATTTTTAAGAAAACATGAGAGTTGATTGTTTATATGAGCCTCAAATTAAGCAAAAGCTGTTGACATAATACATTGAGAAACACGCATGTCTAGCCTCTGACTCATGAGGCAATTAAAATCAGCATTGGTGAATAAGGTCAGCTGTAACAGGCAGGACACTACAATTGCTGTAACCTGGGGAAGAATCAGTAAAAAGATGGAAACTGAGAAAATTCTAACTCTTTAAAAATCAGCCATTTTTGCCCCAGAGGATGCAAATTGAAAACGTCTTTGTTTTTTCACAATTTTATTTCTGTTCTCACAACCCCCCCTTACATGAATATTAAGAACGAGGCTTTAGCAACAGGCTTTTGGTGGTAGGGGAAGGAGGGGTGAAGGGAAAAGTGTTGTGTGTGGCTTTTCATATGTTAATAAGGCGATTCCATGACAACCATTGAAGAAAGAAGGTTGGAAACAAAGGCTGCAGCCCAAGAGGGGATCAGGGCTCTTTCAGGGGCTGCAGTGTGACAGCCAAGGCTCCCTGCTCTGAAAGGTATCTGATGGCCGCCCGTCAAAGGGCTTTGTTTTAATAGTGCAGAGTCAGTATATCATTAATGCAGGGTTTTACAAGTCCAAATTTTACCCTCAATGATGCATCTCTTTTAAAAGATGGTGAATAAGGATCTGAAACCAAGAAGATGTGCCTAATCACTGCTCCCACTTGGGACCTGGGTTGGAGTCGTCCAGGGGACTCACACTATCAATCCCAGTGATCAAACGCTTCAGCTTTAAGGGAAAAGGTCAAGGGCTGTTATCTTTGAGTCTGAGAAGGCGCTTAGGACTGGTTTGGAGGAACTGCAGGGGAAAGGCATGCTTAGGGCGCCAGGCAGCTTGGATACAGTGCAACATGTTATTCTCAGGGACATGCTGAAATTGTCCCAGAGCAGACTAGAGCAGGCTGCGGACCGCTGATGGTGTCTAGGGTTTCCTTGACCAATGAAAAGAAATCCCAACCAGCCATTTATCTTTCCAGAAACATGGAGTGACATCCTCATGCCAGATTTCCTGATGTGGAGTACGGCTAAGTTTTTACTTGAACTTTAGCAGTCATGCATATGAATTAGCCGTTGTATCATGCTAACACAATGCGTTCCTTCTAGGCGGCTCTTAAATACCATAAAGTGTTGCATTCAGTCATAATGCTGACTTTACTAATTTTCTGTCCCCCAGCCTGATTTTTCTCTCATGTGTATTACCCAGTCTTTGATTGAATTATATTAAATTCCTCTTTTTTGTCTCCTTTTAGTAGTTGCCAAGAAAACTTGCCATGGGTAACTTGTGATACAGTGTTTTCTCTGTTTGGGTGGACACAAGCGCTTTCATCATAATGGAATGCTTATGGAATTACATATTTCAAAGGACACTAACATAAAAATACAACTTCATTCAGAGTCAGGTTACAACGATGAATAGTAATGCCACAATGATTACTAAAAGAGTTTGCAATTTGCGTTTAAAGCATTGGCCTTGGTCTTCAGTGATTACAAAATGTAATTCATGTTTTTTTCTCGTAAACTTTATGAACTTATATGAATCTCACTTTTATGCTATTTGTGACTATACTAGAGTTGTTTAATGAAAAGAAAGGAGATATTGTAACCATGTTGAATCAGAATTTGAGACCTGACAATACTGTTATCAAGATTACATCATAAAATATTTCGATGTTTTTAAAATAATCTTATTTTCAACTGTATATTTTACTCAATGTCTGTAGTGTAAAATTTATGATCTTCAACTATTTGGTAGAAATAATTGAATGTTCACTCACTCAACATTAATACATCCTTATTGTGGGATAGAACTGGGCTAACAGATACAAGGGTTGTGATATGACTGCTTTTCATGAAAAAATTATAGTTAAGTAAATGAATAATTATGTTACTAGGTTTTTATATCTTATCTCTCCTGAAATGAAGATTTGCTGAGGTTTAAGAAGATACACATCATAAAAGATAAAAGCAAAATAAATGGGATTAAATAAGTGAACTCAAGCCAAAACAGGAAAATAAAATGGAAAAGCAGAGGTAGAGAGAGCTCTGGACCAGACAGCAAGATCCTGCGCTATTGTCAGGGCCAGAGGTGGGCCACAAATGCAACCTTGATATACTCCAGCAGGTATTTGCAACATTCATGTTGTACAGGAGAGCCAAGCCAATGAGAGGCTCATGCTTGTTAGGGTAAGGACAGGGTGAGGGCTGCAAGGTAGAGAGGGGAGGCACGCAGCACCATAACCCAGAGATCTGAGTAAATGCGAAGAATTGTGCCACACAAAAAGATTAAGAAAGAAAAGTTTATTTAAAAGTAAATCAGAGAGAGAACGAGAAGGAAGAGAGAAGATTCACCTTCTCAAGGTGGGGGAGGGGGCCAAAACCAGGAAACATGGCAACAGCCATAGCTCAAAGAGCACATGGCCATACCAGAGTCTAGCAAGGCAATGGCCGCTGGTTGCTTGTGGTTGAGTCCTTTTAACCATTCCCCTTGATGGGGGAAGATCATTAGGTGATTGGGTGGTGGTCTGCTCACGTTATCACAAAGGGGCAGGCAAGCGCAGGTACTGACATCAGGTGATAGACAGCAGGTAGATGTGTGGATTAGTCACATGATTGTTGCCATGGTGGGGCTTATTTGAGTCACACAGGTCACAAAGGCCTGATTAGGTTAATCCTTAAGAGACTTGGTTAGACATTTGCAATTCACAAACTCAGACATTTGCAATTGACAAATTCCTTGACCAAAGGTGGTGTGGTCTTATTATTATTTTTATGACTTTGGCCTTGACAAGGAATCAAAAATTTACTACAGATTATTATGTTAAACATGAATGGTCTTGCATCTGAGGGAGATTTGCCTAGGGGGATGGGATAGGCTGCTGTTTGTCCTGCAATAGAATATCTGAATGGTTATGCTGAGACAAAAAGACTAAACCCTTTCAATGCTAAGCAAAGCTATGCCTCGTGTTGGAATTACTAGACACTTACCGCATAGCTCTGTGACATGGGTAGGTACCACGTAGTGATACCTTCTCATCAACACAGCTGAAATAAATGCAATTCAAGTCTCTTATAAATATTTTGTATGCTATTCCTCAGTGCAAAGCAGGACAGGCTGAAATTCAGAGTGCTTACGAGGGCCACAGATCTCTGAGGAAAGGAAAGTAGCCACATGTGGTTTGTCCATGATAGCTGTGGTGCTCTACATCCTGTAGATCCCTTCCGGCAGACACACACACACACACACACACACACACACACACACACACACACACTCACAGCTAACCCAAAGTCCCAATTACAAACACCGTGGCCTATGCTGATTGGCCTGGGGACAGCAAGGGCACTGAAGAGTAACTGATGTTTACAGACTGGCCAGTGGCCTACAAGGGCTTCCCACAGCAAAGCTTCACTTAGCAAGGGCAACTGAAATTGAGGGAAGACAATTGGATGTTTTCTTTTGGGATGTTTGAAGACAATAGGTTTTACAAAGATGGAGGCAATTATTTGGAAGTTTGAGCAGGAACTGAGGGGCACAGGGAGGGAAGTTGGCCTGCAGAGACTGAGAGGCCACTGAGACAATAAGTAGGCCAAAGTTTTTCACACACAGAGCAAAAGGCGAGGTGACATTTTGTAGGAGTAGGCATGGTGTCAGCAGGCCAGGCGCAGTGGCGCATGCCTGCAGTCTCAGCACTTCAAGTGGTGGAGGTGGGAGGATTGTTTGAACCCAGGTGTTCGAAGCAGCCTGGGCAACATAAGGAGACCTCATCTTTATAAAATATCAAACAGCTGGATGTGGTGGTGCACATCTGTAGTCACAGCTACTCGAGAGGCTGAAGCAGAAGGATTGTCTGAGCCCAGAAGGTCAAAACTGCGGTGAGCTGTGATTGTGTCACTGCACTGCAGCCTGTGTGACAGGGTGAAGCCCTGAGTCGAAGGGAAGAAGGAAGGAAGGGAGAGGGAGGGAGGGAGGAAGGAAGGAAGGAAAGAAAGAAAAAGAAAGAAAGAAAGAAAGAAAGAAAGAAAAGGAGGAAAATAAATAAGGAAGGAAGGAAAAGAAGAAAGAAGGAAAGAAATAAAGTAAGGAAGAAAGGAACGAAAAGAAAGAAGAAAGGAAAAGAAGAAATAGAGGAAGGAGGGAAGGAAGAAAAAGAAAAAGAATGAAAGAGAGAGGGAGGGAAGGGGAGAGGGAGGGAGGGAATCATCAACAAGCCTCTATGCACCTGCTGCTGAACAGGGCATAGGGAGCTGACACCTGCACTGTGATGGCTTCTGAACGATGGTACAGGCTTCCGTGAAGCGAGTCTGACTTGACTGTGGTTCTGTGCTTCCTGCAAAATATGGGTTTGTGCTTATTTCTTGAACTAACCTGACAGAAATTCTGATTTTTGTCATCAGAAGAAACCAAGTGTCTGTTGGCACAACCCAAAGGGCAACTCAGGAAGAGAAATCCTTCAAGGAGGCAGTTTAGTGCAAATATGCAGCCTCTGAAACCTCTGAAGATCTGGCTCGGTCCACGGTAACATTGTTGCTATGTATGCAACAGTGAGACTGCGTGTCCTTCAAGAAATCATCCAGGAGTGTTCTTACTACAATATGCAATAAGTTCTTCCTAAGAATGAACAGCAGGATGCCAGGGTTCTCACTCTAGAAAGACTATGGAGTGTAGATGTCTGCTGTTACTGATCAAGGGTCAATCTGAATGCTTTGCCCACCAACAGACTGAAGGGTAGGATAGATGTCTTTTTGTGGAAATGTTAAAAATGTAGGCGTCTCTCCTCTTGTCTGTGGGTGCACTGATTCACAGTTGCTGATTTTGAGCAATATTTTCTAACAAAACAAAATAAAACAAACTCCCAGTTCTATCTCCTCAAAGTCACAGACAAATGGGAGCCCAGAAACCCAAAGTTCTGTGCCAAAAAGCAGAACTATCATGATGCTTTCCTATAAACATTTCAAAGTACAATGGGTCATGACTGTCTCCCATGACCATAACAACATTTCTGTTGTATTCTCATAGAACATCTTACCTGGTATGGCATTATTCAAAAGAACCAATAGAATTTTGAAGTTTAGTCACTCAAAACAATTTTGGTTTCAGTAATAGTATAAATATTAAAGCCTGTTACTTATTGGAGTTCCTCCTGGTCTTCATGTCAATCAGAATGGGAGAAGAATGAAACATTTGTCAAAAGTTCTGACAATTAGGTTCATGAACCATCTTAGAAAAAAGAGTTCCATATATCATTGGTGAATATCACCACGGTCACCTTCGAAGTACTCCCCTTGGGAAGCTATGCACCTATGCCAGCACCTCATCCACCTGTCAAATCTATTTTGGAACTCTTTTAAATCAGAGCCATTGTCATATTACTCTTGATGTCCCGAATGCCATCAACATGTCTTCCTTTCAATAATTCCTTTATTTTCAGGTAGAGAAAAAAGTCACTGGGTGCCAGATCAGGTGAGTGTGTGTGTGTGTGTGGGAGGGGGGTGGTGTTCCAATACAGATATTTGTTTACTGCCTAAATACTCCCTCACAGACAGTGCTGTGTGAGCTGGTGCATCATCGTGATGCAAGAGCCATGAGTTGCTGGTGAAAAGTTCAGATCATTGTCATCTAACTTTTTCACACAGCCTTTTCAGCACTTCCAAATGGTAAACTCAGTTAACTATTTGTTCAGTTGGCAGACATTCAGAATGAACAATCTTCCTAACATCAAAAAAGTTTAGCAACATCATTTGGACTCTTGATTTGGACTGATGGAACTTTTTTGGTCATGGATAATTGACTGGCTTCCATTGTGCACTTTGATGCTTTGTTTTGAGGTCATTTTGGTATATCCTTGTAACATCATCAGTGATAACACAGCCCAAAACATTGTCTTGCCTCTCCAGAAGGTCTTGACAAACTTCAACTCTCCTTTGCTTTTTTTCATAGATGAGCCCCTTTGGGGCCATTTTTGCACACGCCTTTTTCATGCCAAGATTTTCAGTTAAGATTTTCCTAACTCTTTCCCTGTTGATGTTTATCTGGTCTTCAATGCTTCTCACAGCCAGCCAACGACTTTGACACACAATCTGATGAAATTTTGCAATGTTTTTGTCAGTTCTGCTTGTTACTGGCTGTCCTGACCTCTCTTCATCAGTGAGACTCTCTCTCCCCTCAGAAAAATGTTTAATCCGTTTGTACACTGCCATTTTCTTCGTGGCATTATCCCCATAAACTTGGACTAGCATGTCCCTGATTTCACTTCCACTCTTGTCAAGTTTAACAAGAAATTTAATGTTTGTTCATGACTCTAATTCAAGCTCTGACATTCTCCCCACAACACACAAAAACATGCAAAAACAATGATGGATGCCACTCAGAAAGACACCACCACAAACACAGCTGTGAAACACTGATGTACCAAGGTTATGAAATCTTACCACATTTTTGTACAGTGCTGCCAATGTAAGCACATGGTGGCAAGTTTGTGAACTTAATTGTTAGACCTCTTATATCCAGGTCCTATTCTTGAAGAATTAGACTCTAAGACCCAGATGAGGCCAGGATCCATGTAACTGGGTCAAGTTTCCCAAGCAATCTTGATCTGAGAAGGCCCATGTTTGGTGGGAGGTCAACTCTGAGATATAAATGTCAGAGCTACCTTGAGGTCTTCTCTCCATGTTAGCTATAATTTATACTGAATGTACCCTTGCTTAATTTAACTGTTCAGGCAATTATACATTTCAAAGTTGGGATTAGGCTTTTATTAAGTTTCTGATTCAGAAAATCCATTCCAAAATTAGGCTTATTCTATTACATGATGATTATTTACTTGTGTCTATCCCAAAATGAGAATAACAACACAACAATCTGTTGAATGAAATGGATTTTGTGGATGTAAGTTTTCCCAAATGTCATTTTATTATCCTTTCTTATTTTTTTTCCTCTGGTACTGCTGAGCCAAACTAATTGACTTCTAGAAGTAATTAAGAATTCTAATTTACCAGCAAGATATCGAGGGGCAGAAGTTAACAAAAAGTTTTCAAATGTTTTTAATATTACTAATTTAGAGAAGATTTTCTCTTTCTCACTCTCTCTCTCTTTCTCTCTCTCTCTTTTTTAAAGACAGTTACACTTAAAACAGTAAAACCACCACCGAAAGGTCCTGCCTTTCACTTCCCTAATTAGGAGTTTTTCTTTTTTATTTATTTATATATATATTTATTTATTTATATGTTTTTTATTTTAGAATTTTCATTTGATTAGTTTTCAAAGAGTCCATTTCTCTAATGCAATCATTTCTATTGTCATCTTGACTATATCAATACATCTTGTTTAAGAGGAGTTTTTCAATCATCTATGTCTTTATAATGGATAGAATACTGGGTTTGGTATTAAAATAATTCTCTGGTTCTTCAAGTACTAAGAGTGTGATGTTGGTCACAGTTCCTATATTTTAAAAAAATATTGACTTTATCTGTTTCATTTCTCTGCCATATAAATGGAATATTATCTGCCATATAAACAATTTTTTTTAAAGAATGGGATAAAATAAACTCTACAAATATGCTGCCATAGTTCGTGACACAGTAGGTATTTAGCGATTATTATTATTATTTTGCCTAACTTTGGAAAGGTTGAATAAAAGCAGAGTATTGCGAAAGCTGACTAGGATTCAATAAAGTCATTCCTCTAACCAGAGACTGAATGAGTTTTGTTTTTGTTGTTGTAGAATGAACTCTCACTTGAGGTGACTTCTATCATCTAGTACGTTTCATGTTTTGAATAAAGTGTGAGACTGTGCATTTAAATTTCCATCCATGGTCTGTCCTTTGCTTTGGATTGTCTCTATAGATGGAGAGTGAAGGAGAACATTGAGGCAGCTGCCTGAATACTTGTAGTCATACCAGATGGAGACTGTAACTGTATAGATTAATCCCCATGAAAGTGGTCTGTAGCTTAAATTATCTAGGTAATCACCCCAATTCTTTCTCCACTTTGTTTCTCAAACACATAGCCTTAGTATTGGAAAAATGTGAGGGATAGTATTCCAGTTGAATCTTATTTTTATTTTTATTTTTTTGAGTCAAAGTCTCACTCTGTTGCCCAGGCTGGAGTGCAGTGTCATGCTCACAGCCACTGCAGCCTCAATCTGCTGGGCTCAGAAGATCCTTCTGCCTCAGTCTTCCAAGTAGCTGGAACTACAGGCACATGCTACAACGACTGGCTAGTGTCAATCCTCTCTCCTCTCTGGCCTTTGCCTCCCAAAGTGCTGGTATGACAAGTATGAGCCACTGTGCCCGGCCCAGACAAATTTAAGTTTTAAATTATTCCTTCATGAGCTGCCTAGCTTCATTGGCTTAACAACTTCATAGACTCACATTATTCTTTTTTTTTTTTTTCCATTTGCTGTCCCTATTGGAGAAGGAGGTGATTGATGTAATCCCCATAATCCAAATACATACTTTTTTTTAATGCAGAGTTTCAAAACAAAATATGACAAGTGCTTTAAAAATATTTCCGGAGGGGCCAAGCTGTTTACATTTCTCTGAGGAACTAAGAATATTTTAGGTGATAGGAGAACTTTGAGATCTTGATCTATGTATTTCATGAGCATCAAAATGGTATTTAATGAATCTCAATATAAAAAAAGAAAAATCAGCTATAATATATATTAAATATTCAGATAAATGGAAACCTATGTAATATATATATTTTTTCAAATGAGAACATTTACGTTCATCTACTCAACAGCTAAAACTTCTGGGTGAACATGGAAAATGCTATCAAGTATTTGGATATGTGTCTGCAGAATATTAAACATGAGGCATTTTTACATATTCAGGAGTTTGGAACCGTGACATCTAGAGCACCCAAATGCTAGGCTGGAGCTTCAATATGTTTGCTTTGTAGGAGATGCCTGCCAACAATGAGGGCATCTCAGGAGGCAGTCACTGCGGAAGGTTCTAAATAAATGTGCTTTCAAGTTTTTGTAAGTAGTGGATGTCTAGTGAGGAAGGCAGTTGGCTGTACAGAGATAACATTTGGTTTATTAGAACAAGCATCACCCATGACTCACAAAACCTTGGATCCTCCACTTGCAAGTGGCAGGACTTTGGAAAGCACATTCTTATATTCCTCAAGATCCTCACTTGTGGGATTGTGGCTGTGAGACAGGGCTCTAACTGCCTGGGTTCAAATCCCAGCTCTTCGACTTTCAGCAACTTCCCTAGGTACTTTACACCTCAGTTTCTTCATCTGCTAAATAGGATACTAAGAGCACCAAATCTCGTACATATATTTTATATCTATAAATACATAATAACATATGTAATACAAAAATATATATGGGGGGTCTCCCAGAAAACAGGAATTATATTTTGGAGGACAGATCCTTTGTAGTACAGGCTTCCCCCACTCAGTGTTCTAGCATATACCAGCTAGGGTTGTTGTAAGAGGCTGCATACAGCTTCAGTGACATTTTTTTGGAGATTATTTCAGCGTATTTGTCTATTTCACGATAAGTGATTCACACTGTGCTGAGTGTTCAGCAGTTTTTGACCTAAAATGGCATGACCCCCATGCCCCACCCTCCCTATTCACCCCATCTCACCCCCAGTGACATTTTTTGTTTTGTTTTCTTGGATGAAAAAAGTCCTCAAAGGGAAATGTTTTGACGATGTGGAAGAGGTAAAACAAAAAATGGCAGATGCACTAAAGGTCATCAAATGGACAAGTTCAAAACTGCTTTTAGAAGTTTTTGAAATCTACCACAACTAAGAAACTACCTTTAATCTGAGGGCTCAATTTCTTTTAGAGAAAATGGAGTGTGTTGGTCAATCAGGCTAATCTACTAAGTGAAATTCAATCGATAAAGCTCCTATCTGTTTGTTAGGAGATTTGCTCTTTGAAGGAGAAGTAACTGCTTGCCTTTACCCTAATTTAGAATAAGAAAGACCTTCTTAGATAAGGGGGGCTTCTTTCTAAGAAGAGTGTTTTAGAAAGTACAAACCACAATAAAAAGGCTGATCAGTTCAATGCATTGGAATTAAGAACTATTTCATTAGGAGATGAATAACTTGAAATCTAGCTGCAAATTGATTGTTTATGCAGCAGATAGAACCAAAACAAGTATGGTATCCAGAATATATATTTTAAAACTTCCAAAAATCAATAAGAAAAAAGAAACAACTCAAAAGAAAAATAGACAAAAATGACAGTCATTTTATAGAAGAGGAAACTGAGGCCAATTCGCATATGTTGAGAAGTTCAGCCATATGAGACAATGGGGGTGGGGGCAATGCAAGTCTTTATCAGAGAACATCAGACTCAAAAGATGGACAGGAAGTGAAGGGGCAGCCAACAGTGGATGATGTAAAGTAGTGGTCCCCATCCTTTTGGGCATCAGGGATCGGTTTCATGGAAGACAGTTTTTCCATGAACAGGGAAGGGGGTCATCGGGCATTAGTTTCTCACAAAGAACATGCAACCTAGATCCCTCCATGTGTAGTTCACAGTAGGTTTTGCGCTCCTATGATAAACTAATGCCACTGCTGATATGACAGAAGACAGAATTCGGCTTACACACCACTCACCTCCTGCTGTGTGACTCAGTTCCTGACATGCCACAGTGGCCCGGGGACAGGGATCCCTGCTGTAAAGGACATGAAGCAATGAGAACTCGTGCATTTTGAACAGAGAAATAAATTGGTATATATAGTTTGGAAAATGATTTGGCCTTGTTTTATAGAGGTAGGTAAACATTGCAAAATCCATTCCACCTATGTGTACTAGGAAACAGGTACAATAATGTTCATAACAGCAAAGTGAATGTCTGGAAACAACCTAAATGTTCATTGACATAAGAATGTATGAAAACACTTTCTATCTTTTTCATACTATATCGATTATACAGCTAAATATACAATAGCTACAAGTATCAATGCAAATTTTTAAAAAATTTCCAGCAAAATAAATATAGTATGAGTTCCTTTATGAAAGAATTTTAAATATGCAACCCATGCAAAAGCAATATATTGCTTAGGGATATACGGGGGGTTCCAAAAAAGAATACACATTTTAAGTATGACATTTGCACAAAAAAATGGCATTAATTAAATGAATGCTAGTGTCACCATATGACAGACAGGACAGCCAAAGAAAACGGCGGAAGCACGATTGAATGAAGGTCATACTATACATTGCTATCATAATTCAATTCAACTTCGAAAAGTAATACAAAGGTAACATTGCTTAAAATGTGTATACTTTATTTGGCACACCCCTCCTGTATATATATCCCTAAAAAACAGGATGATAGACCAAAATTTCAGGATGGTAGTCTGGGAAACAGTGATAGATACACAAGAGAGTCAATGGTAATGTAGTATTTCACTTTATTATTATTCTTTATACCTTGTATAACTGTTACATGTATTATTTGATATGTACATATATTTCATAGTTTTTTCTTTTTTATCTCATTCTGTCACCCAGGATGGAGTGCAGTGGCATGCTCATGGCTACCCCAGTGTCAACCCACTGGGCTCAGACGATCCATCTGTCTCAGCCTTTCAAGTAGCCGGAACTACAGGTGCATGCTACCATGCCTGGCTAATTTTTTGATCTATTATAGAAATGAGGTCTCGCCAAGTTGCCCAGGCTAGTCTCGAACCCTTGGGCTCAGGCAATCCTCTCGCCTCAGCCTCCCAAAGTGCTGGGATTACAGGCTTGAGCCACTGCACCCGGCCTATTTTATAGTTTTAAGAGGGAGAATGGTGGCATATGGGCTGATATCTCTCATGGTGTTTAATCATAGCTTCCTATTAAAATAATCACTAAGCATCCAGTAGGTCTGGGAATATAGTCAAAGCTCTTTGCTCCAAGCACAGATTGTATTTGAATTCTTTAGTGAAACTAAAAAATGTGACCATAATTTTGCATTCTACTCCATAATTTTTCAGTGTTTATTTTAATATAAAAATACAGCTGTTACCCTAAATATTCAGTGGAATTCAAGTTCTAGGTAGATTGATGAATCATTCGATACTATGGTTTAAAGACTCCCAGCAAACCACAGAGTACTTAAATGGTAAACACAGAGTGGTTGTCTCAGGAGTCAGTATTTACAGTTTTTAAATTCTGTAGTTGTTAGAGTACAACAGCAGAAAGCAAAGTAGGGAGTCTTAAAAAAGAGAGATTAAAAAAAATCACTAGAATCTTAAGTGTCAAAGAAAGATGGTTCCTTGCCTTGCCCGTACCATCGCCATGTCATGTGTTATACTGTAAAATAATTGCTGTGGTACTGACTGCCTGCCCTCTTAAGATATAAGTTCCTACTGGTCAGAGTTGTTAATGTTTCTATCTTTTCATGACAGTAAAATGAGTGGTACACAGAATGCTCTATCAGGACTTCCTCGCTCTCGCCTCTTAAAAATAGTTATTATAAAGACAGCAAGTTTGGCAGTAGAGGGCAGATTTGCATGTAGGGCAGGGTAGCTGGCACTTAGAGCATCAGCACATCACGCGAGCTGGTGCTTCCCTTTGAGGTCTCACTAGTCTCAATAGTCATTTCCTCACTGGCCTCAGAGGATGCTGGTTCTTAACTCTTTCTGAAACAAGAGTGGACCTGGGCTTCCCCATCTATGCCATCAGATAGCATGATGGAGGTCAGGCAGTAGCCTTTGATGAGACTTTAAGTCTAGTGGGCAGCAACAGAGAATAACTATTACTCAGAAAATAACTTACCAGTTGGCTCTTGCTGCTATCAAAGTCACTGGTCCAGATTTACACTTTGCCTCTCACCCCAGTTTCAATATGGCAGTGACTGTCTGTCTCCATAATCTTCAAGATTACCTAGACCCTAAGCTCAAGAGAATGTGATTGCAGAAAGATAAAGGAGTTTGGTTTATTCACTGCCTAAATTCTGCTCTTGAAGTCCCACTTCTCAACCTTATGACCCACATCATTTCAGTACAATTATCAAGACACCATCCTCTCTCTTCACTGGATACCAACTCCAGCAAGACAACCACATAGCTACAGAAATGTTTAGCATAGGGATAAGAGGTAGACGCATTTGGGGAATAGCATGGGCTGGGATGGAACATGGGTGATGGGGACGGGGGGGTATTCCTTAGAGGCAGCTCAATACATGTGTATTGAACAAATATATAAGGGCCAGCGAGAATTCTTGGAGTATACTGTGATGGGAATAAAATGCAAAAAAGCACACAAAAAACAAAAAACGCTTGAGAAATGTAAACATGGGAAGTAGAACAGAAGCAAACCAATTCATAGAAAGTAGAATAAGATCGATCAAGTGATTTTTGTTTTCAGCTTTTTTGGAACCTCAGTTGAGTGTTGAATTCCACTAATGGGTTGTCCAACCTTCTGATGAGGCCCATTTTCATGACCCAATGAAGCAACACAGCAGACGGAAAGGCAGCTCCCATTTGCCAAGGGAAGAGGAAATTCTAGGCACACCAATTTGGATGTCTTTCAAGTTCTATGTGTATGTTTATTTTAGAAGTCCGAACACAATTAAGGGAGCACTCTTCAGATTCGGCCTGCTCATGTCAAATGAAATAAATGGATACGTAGCTTTAAAAGATTACCTTTTATTTTTCTCTTAAACAAGGAGGGGGAATTATAGGAAACTGGGTTGAGGAATCATTTGTTCCTGCAACAAAAACTTATTGCACATTTCCATAGAAATATTCAGATGGGTTGTACAAATACAAGGGATATTTAAGCACATTTCCCAATTCTTAGTAACCTATTGTATAATGGAGATAAAAAGTAATGTAGATTCTGTAGGCTACAGTGATGATGAAGGACTTCAAGAAGATTACAAAACAGTAAAAACAGAAACCAAAGGAATGTACCATGGTGAGATCTATTAAATTGGATTTGTAGCTATAAAATAGAAAGTTCAAGTATTATAATGATTGGCAATTGGCTATAAGAATTAGTACAAAAGAGATATCAACAGAATAGCCTAGGTGACAACTCCCTGTTAAAACAATGTCGAGTTCTAAGGTGTAGAGACAAAGCCAGGTACAAGGAGGAAAGGTCATGGCCAAGTCTATTTTCTCAATGTGTTGTATCAAAACAGAATCCAGCAAACAGAGACAACTGGAGATGGAGAGAGGAGGAAGAAAAGAGTAGCCTATGGTTATGAAGGAAGAGCATACCAGAGCTTATCTTTATTGGGATGAAGAATAACAAGGAGTCATGATATTAGGGTCATGATTTCCTGGAAAACAGACAAGTTCAAACTTATATATGGGTGGGAGCATCAGGAGAACTGGCAGACAGGACAAAATGCAGATTGAAAGTGAGAGTGAGACATGTGAGGAGCGAACAGTCACTATTAGCAGAAATGTTAGGAGTTTAAACCCTGATATCCGTAGGCATATTGCTTGCCTTGCTAGTGGAATGATGATGCCTACTTATGATTAATAGTAAATAAATACTTTTTATAATTAAACTTTTGGATGCTAAAATTAGGATGTGGCAGAAAGTACTTGGGCTAAATGTTATTCACATGTAAGAGATTATTATTATATCCCTTTCATAGAGGATCTTTCCCCCACTCTAGAGGGGAAAATATAAATTAATCTTGTGAAAAGTGATGAAAATATTTATTCATTCATTCCTATACACATTCATTAAATGCTTGCTATAGGGTATTGTTTGGGATTAGAAAACGACTATGCTATTATGTTCCTTTAATTCGTCTTAAGCGTTTTCAGCTTTCGTTTGGTTTTAGTTTGCAGCTAACACTTCTTGTAAAGAAAGGATGTACATTATCAAAGAGGTCTGTTTAATTTCCAGTGACACTCTGCCTAATTACATTAGATAAAATACAGTCAAAACTATACTCTTCCATGTTCGAGTGGTGAACATGGAAAGACGGGCATGGCACACATGGGTGTACACAGATAAGGTTTTGTGGCGTACTTTCAAACTTATGGTTCCAGGAAGTAGCAGCAGGCAGAACTGGTTTCTTTGTTTTAGCCATCTCCTTTTCTCTCACTGAGAGAACCCCAGTATACTCAGAGAAACAATGTTTCCAGTGGAAAAATGTCACTCTGCTTAGTATCCTTTGAAATCAGGGTTGGTGATACCACCCAGTGTTTATCAGTGAGATGTAAGAAGAAATCTGCCCATAGAAAGGACTGATCTCTCTGTGATGCCTTTGCTCTCTGTTCATCCCCTGCCTTTTCTAGAATGTGGCCATGATGCAGCAGCCATCTTGTAAGCACGGGTGTGATGACCCGTGAGCTATGGCAGGATAACATTCAGCAGTGTGGGTGGGTCTTCGGTGGCATTCTGATGCCAACACACTGGCTACAGTCCCCTCACTTCAAGACTTTCTTGTTATGTGAGAAAAACGTACCCCTATTTGGCTTGGACCCTGTAGTCAGGTTTTTGTTTCATGGAATTTAAGAAAGTCAGGGACAAAACAGTCTTCCTAGAGGAAGAAGAACTAAGGATGAAAAAAACCAAAAAGATGGAACAAAGTGCAGAACAGTAGAAAGCTATCTTCTACCTTAAAGTTGACTTCAACGTCTATGAAGTAGCAACATAGCTCTCTAACTAATGTTGTGTGGCTAATGCAGTGAGTATAGTATTTTACTGATTCTAAATGGACATTTTTCAAAATCAGGTGTTTTGCAATTGCTGTTGGCTACGTGGTACTCACATTGTGAATGTTGTTGTTTGCACCGGTGCATAAGAACTTGCATAATGAGTGTCAGTGGATTGGAAGAAAATTCTGGACACAATAATAGAGTTCTCGTGTAAGAAACACTCCATCGTCAATGTTCTTGATGGCACAGAGGACACTGTTGTGTGGAAAGACACAGACATTAACAATCCTTACACATAGCATGGTTTAGTAGAGCTGAACTCGAAATGGGAGAAAGCTTTGCAAAAGCCTGACGCTATTTATTTTGCTTGTTTTTCTTTTTATATATGCATGAGAGTGGTATGTAATCCCAAATAAAACTAAATGGGTTCTTTTAATATGCATAAAATTAAAATTCTAAGAGATAAAAAAGTATGTCATAATTTAATTGGCAGCTTTTAAATCTTCCTTAGTGGTGTGTAAAATAATGATGTGTTTTACACGCTCTGATATCCCAGATTTGATGAAATACCACAAAGCTCCCCTCTGCCAGGAGTAAATGTCAGCCTTCTTTTTCCCAGCGTGATATTGTCATAGAACACAAGCCTGGGGAAAGAGGCCAAGGCATCTACCCCAAAGTCATGTTTTATGGATTCTCTGCAAAATGCTGAGCAGAGTACCTGGCAGTTTTGTTGCCTCAGGGACTCATCCTCTGAATCGCTCCCACAGGTAGCTCTGAACTCTGATCTGAATCTGCACAGGAAACCCAGATCACAAACTTGGCAGATACACAAAGTGCATATTTGTGGAGTGAATTAATTTATAAAAAATCCTAATTAGCTTCCTATACCACACAGATAAGTCTGGCATTTTAAAATTCTCTTCAGTATAATGTTTTTATGCAATGTATTTACACTTTTGTCTTTCAAGACTTTTGTATTTCAGATAAAGTACTGTAATGACTTCTCTCCTCTAGAGGCAGGTTCTTATATGGCTATTTTAAAATCAAAGAATCCAAGGTTTCAAGAGATTATGTAAATTGCCTAAAGTCACAGAGCTCTAAGTGGTATAATTAGGATTAGAATTCACATTTATCTGTTTCAGAAGTCCATGTTTTTATACTAAATTAAAATAAGTCTCCTGTTCTTCAAATCACACCCAACAAGATACTGGAACCATAGAGTAAGTTGCTAACAGAAGCAGCCAAATATCCCCACAACATTGTAGAAAGTTCACTGTAAAAATATAAATAAAAACCCCAAACAGTGGATATCAAGTTGGCATTTCCAGAAGAAAGAAGATATAATAGGATAATATTTTCTACATAATGAATGATTATAAAGAAGCAGTTATTACAAATGACAAAATAATTCTACCCTAATTTTTAAAAATATGATGACAAGGGTAAAAATGGTCATTTTATTTGCCAAGATGCTTTTTTTAAAAACACAATCTTTATGAAAGGATTGAATAAAGCAGAATGTGTATTTGACACTTAAAAAAATGTATTCACTGAAAGTCCAGTTTTCCATGCACTATCAATTTAAGTGGAAAGATGGAGAACTGTGTATCGGACATGCCTATACCAGCAACAGAATTGGGTGTGACAAAGATTTGCTTAATCTGATCGGCTAGAACTTATTAAGATTACCTATGCAATTTATGATGTGTGCTAGTCATAGCTGAATGCCTAAGCTAGTCTTTGAAAAGTGGTTTCATTTGAAAGTCACAAACTGATTTTGCGTATATGAAGCCAAGACTTTCAGTGAACAAGATTTTTATTCTTAAGTTATTGAAAAAAACAAAAGAGTGATTCTCTGATCAATCATTGAACATCCTGCTGTGCTACTAATCATGGTGGAGGTCATTAGTTTCACTGAAAAAATAATGTGAAAATGAGGGAGAAAATTAGAAAAATATTTAAATCTAAGTAATTGTATTTTTAAAAATTAAATTTCTTTTTAGCATTTTGAGTTAATAGGCATTGTTAACTCTAATTTTTAAGCCTCTGCTATATCTTAAAGAAAAGTTAGTCTTTTTGTCTTCTTGATATTTAACCCATAAAACTAATATTTGATAAAATATATCTGGCATATTAAAATACTTTTTCTGAGTACTTTGACACTGGGAACAGCTTATTTCCCACACCAAATAAAATTAACCCTAAAAGCTAGAGTCCATTCCTGCAAAGATGCATCATTTTTGTTCTTAAGAATTTTCTAATTGCATGTTATTATTTTAAGCAAAGAATATTTTCCTTCTGTTATCATTCTCTATGGAGCTAGGCAGGATATAACTTGAACTTGGAGAAGCCAACCAGATTCTTCTTCTTTTTTTTGTTTTTTGAGTCAGAGTCTCACTCTGTGGCCTAGGCTGGAGTGCAGTGGCACGCTCACGGCCACCGCAGCCTCGACCTGCTGGGCTCAGGTGACCCTACTGCCTCAGCCTTCCAAGTAGTTGGCACCACAGGTGCTCACCACCACACCCAGCTAATTTTTAAATTTATGGTAGAGATGAGATCTTGCCATGTTGCCCAGGCTAGTCTCAAACCTGTGGGCTCAGGCAGTCCTCTTGTCTCCACCTCCCAAAGTGCTGAGACTACAGATGTGAACCACTATGCTCAGCTCCAATCAGACTCTTTAGTCTGAGAGACAGACTGTGGGTAATTATGTGAGAACTATAATCAGTAAGTTTTTTTGGCTTAAATAGAAATAAATATTTTAATACCTTCTTTTGGAAACATTTAATATGAGGTTAGACCACATGAAACTGCCATTTTAAGGTTTGGAAATAAATACGTAGCAATAATTTAACATATTTCAAACTAATACATTGAGATACTGAAATATGTTAAAGTTGTGACGGCTTGTTGACCCAAGATACAAAATACAACTTTTGGAGGGTCTGAAATAAAAAGAAAAATAATTGCCTATGAGAAGATAAATATTAATTGAAAGTGACTCTGTCAATTGTCCTCAAAGTAACTCCCTGGACCTGAAGTATTAGCACCACTTGAGAACTTGTGAGAAACATGGACATTGGAGTCCCACTTGAAACTCACTGAGTCAGATTTTCTTAGGTGGGCCTGGAGATCCATGTGCTATAAGCCCTCAGGTGATTTTGGTGCAGGGTAACATTTAAGACTTGCTGGTTTATGTGTTTTCTAGCATGTACTATATTTATCCTCAATATCAATGAAAACTGAATGGAACTGAAGTGAACTTGATTTACTAAGTAACCACACCAACTGATAAGAAGCACAACAGGAACACGATCATTCCATTTTATAAATTTGAGCCACTAGAGTTATTACATGTTCATAGCACTTTCCTTTATGTCATTCTTTTACTCTCCCATTTGGAATATTTTTGGTAATACTGGAAACAATTCCTCCTTGTTATTCAAGAAGGAGATGAGCCAGGTACCTCAGGCCTGTATGTAATCCGAGCTGAATGTAAGAGGATTGCCTGAGCTCGGGGATTTGAGACCAGCCTGGGTAACTTGGTGAAACCTTGTTTCAACAACAAATCGAAAATTTCACCAAGCATGGAACATGAGCCTGTAGTTCCAGCTACTTGGAAGCTACATGGAAGGATCGCCTGAGCCCAGCAGGTCGAGGCTGCAGTGGTGGTGCCATGGCACTCTAGTCTGGGCGACGGAGTGAAAAAAAAAAAGAATGAGATGAACTTTAGAAGAAAGGAATAAAGCCACTTGGTGATAGTGATGGAAGGAATACATGTAAAATAAAGACTTAAGTATATGAGATATTCACCCAATTGGAGAAGTAAAGATGAGTGATAACGACAGAAAAACTAGGAAGTAGACATGTGAATATGGAACAGTATTTTGGAAGCTGGAGGGCAGTGAAAAACATGGGGGAACACTGGAATTTAAGTAGATGAAGGCTGGTGCTCAGAGCAGGAGACCAGGATTAGAGATTCTTCTCTGTTAGGAGGTGCTGAGGTCAGGCGTAAAATTAGAGGAGAGTACACTCTCTTTGTGTTTTGAAATTTTTATATATATTTTCAGGTGAGAAGCAAATGAAAGTAACATAAAATGCCATCATCATCATGGCAGGATTACTACCCCCCAAAAAAGTAGGTTTCAATAAGTTAACAAGATATTTTTAGCATTCTTGAGGGCCAGTATTCTGAGACTGGTTCACTGACTTTTCTCTAATGGCCTACTTGAAAGTGTAAGATTTTATGCTTTTCAAGTGCCACCATATCATTTGCACATATTGAGTCATAAGAGATATGAGGGATGATAAGACTATGTACCAAAAACCTACAGCAAGTATCAGCCTTGATGGAGGGGTTCCAGACCCAGTCCATTTGCAGACAAAGATGTTCACTTCCAACTCTGGTGACAAGATATTATGGGAACTTCTAGCCAATGAAATAAGATAAGGAAAAGAAATAGCAAACAAGTAATGGAAAAGGAAGACAAAAATGTCCTTATTTACATATAACAGTAAATTCAAGGGCTCAATGAACTTCTAACACAAGAAGACAACAAGAGGCTGGGCATAGTAGCTCCTGCCATCATTTTGGAAGGCTGAGGTGGGAAGATGCTTGAGGTCAGGAGCTCAAGACCAACCTGGACAACATAGCGAGATCTCATTTCCCCCCAAAATAAAAAAAATTAGATGGGCATGATGGTGCAGGCCTGTATTTTCAGCTGCTCAGGAAGCTCTGGTGGGAGGATCACTTGAGCCCAGAAGTGTGAGGTTGTGGTGGCCTTAGATCATGCCACTACACACCAGCCTGGGTGACAAAGCAAGATCCTGTCAAAAAAAACCCAAAACCCCAAAAGCTTGAATAAATGGGAAGATATGTATCATATTCTGTATGTATATTTAAAATTTTTATAACTTAATTTATAAATTTTGTCAAATTCAGTCAAAATCCCAGCAGAGCTTTTGAATGACTTTAATAATTGTTTCTAATATTTATCTAGAAAGATAAAGGTCCATAAACAGCTAAAATAATTTTTAAAAAGAGCCTAGAGAGGTCTTATCCAATAGAAATTAAGACATATTACAGAACTATTGTTTAAAAATGTGGTACTGGCACAGGGGCATAGAAGTGGATAACATAATGGGACAGAGTCTAGAAAGTAGAGAAAAAAACATGAGATTGAGATAGCTCGTAAGTCAGCAAGGAAAGGGTGGGTTCTATACCATAAGAATAGGAAAATTAGGTCACCATATGAAGAAAATTAAATTTGGAATTCATACTTCATACTATATATAAAAAGAAAATAAATAGAAAGAAAAAAAAATCCACTTCAACTGGATAAAAACCCTAAATTTGAAAGCAAAAATCTAAAGTTTTTATGGAAGAAAATATAGGAATTTGTCATTGTGCTCTCACTTGGGGGAAACCACAACAATAATCCCAAGCACAAATAAGAAGGAAAATGGATGCATTTGGAAAGATCTAAGTATAAACATTATGTTTAACGAAGGACTACACAAGCAAAGTTAATAGACAGATGTAGATTAAAAGAGGAGATTTTATAATAGGAAACCAACAAATGATCATTGTATTACACACATCCAAGGTATATATTGGTTTCAGGCATATATGCAAGAAAGTTTGTAAACCAAATAAAACTGAAATAAAATATATGAATTAATAATTCACAAGAGCTTGGGGGTAAGAACCAAATTTAATAAGTATACGAGCAGATGTTTATTAATTTAAGCAATCATGCTGGGCGCAGTGGCTCACACATATAATCCCAACACTTTGGGAGGTGGAGGTGAGAAGATTGCCTGAGCCCAGGATTTGAGACCAGCCTGGGCAACTTGGTGAGACTTCGTATCTACAATAAATAAATAAAATTAGCTGGGTGTGGTGTTGCCTACTTGTAGTTCCAGCTACTTGGAACCCTGAGGTGGAAGGATGATCTGAGGCCAGCAGATCGAGGTTGTAGCCGTGAGTGTGCCACTGCACTCCAGCCTGGGTGATAGAGTGAGACTCCGGCTCAAATTAATTAATCAAGTAACAATAATAATAATAAATCATGAGTTGCCATTATCAGACTGGCAAAAATTAGGTAGCCTCAGAATACCAACTGCTCATGATATCAATGCTGTCAGAGGTAAGAGGATGCAGTTACTTGGGGCAGGAACTTGGCAGTATTTAGTGAAATCAGATAGTCGTATAACAACAATGCAGCAATCTCATTCTTGATGAATGCCTCAGGAAACTCTCCACACCCACAGCAGACTTGGTGACCATGGCATCAGCTGTATCTGCAGAGGGGAGGAGGCAGCTGCATTTGGTCATCACGGCGGAACATGGAAGAGCCACGTTTAAACGCCCCCATGAAACCCAGCTTACCAAAGCTCTCAGTGAGAAGAATCCTCTTCCTGGAAGGTGTTCAGCGTGGGAGAAAGCTGTTCACTGGGGACCAGAGTAGACAGTCTCCACCTCCAGCCAGGAGCCACGTGGGGCCACGTCTAAACCCAAGAGAAAGTGGACCTTCCAAAGGCAGCGGGACCCAAGAGGAAGGAGGCAGACCAGGGGAGAACACACCCAGCTGTTCTTCTCAGATGTGCCAGTAAGAAAGATGGAGTGAAAAATAAAGCAGAATGAGGCCCTTCTGGGAAGGTGTGTCCCGTGTGAGGAAGATTAGCAACAAGGCTGATCTAAAAGCATAACATTGGTGAAAAAGCCAGGCAAGGCAATTCATGTCTGTAATCTTAACACTTTGCGAAGTGGAAGGATCACTTGAGACCAGTAGTTCCAGACTAGCCTGGGCAACATCGTGAGACACCCATCTCTACAAAACTAAAAACAGAAATAGCCAGGTATGGTGGAGTAAGCCTGGTGGGAGGGTGACTTGAGTGCAGGAGTTAGAGGCTGTAGTGAGCTATGATTGCATCACTGCATTCCAGTCTGGGTGACAGTGAGACCCTGTCTTTAAAGGAATAGTGGTGAAAAAGACAGGAATGATACAATTTATAGTTCAGTATAATGCATGTCAATTAAAAACACACACACATGCAAAGCAAACATAAGATATTTTTCAGGACTCTCCATCGAAATATATGGAAGGCAGATTTGAAAGGCAGAGACTACATAAATTTGTGGCTGTCTGCATTTATGGGGGATTAATGCTAAAAGTTTTAAAAAATAAAATGACCGATTTATACAGTTAGAGGAAGATTGTTTGGCTTGAAGTTTGAGGTGTTTGAACAACTTAATCCTTTACCTCCGGGGTTAATAGAAAACGTTATCCAGTCAATTGTTGGTAGACAACATGGACTACTATGCAGACATAAAAATGAATTTGAAATCATGTCCTTAGCAGCAACATGAATGGAGCTGGAGATCATCACCCTAAGTGAAATGACTCAGAAACAGAAAACCAAATTCTGTTTCTCCTACTGATATGTGGGAGCTAAAAATGGCCACAGAGGTGGAAATAACAGACACTGGGGACATCAGTAAAGGGGGAGAGGATGGGAGGAGGGGGGGTCAGGATGCAGAAACTACCTATGGGGCACAATGTTTACTACCTGGGGAATGGACCATCTGAGACCCAATCCCCACCACCACACAGTATGTCCATGTAACAAACATGCACATGAACCTCCAAATCTAAAAAAAAAAAAGAAAAAAGAAAACATTAAGGATGCAAACATGACGCGTGGCATATGATAATGTTTGCATTTGCATTTGTATATACGACCCAAACAAATCCAACAGCAACAAGATAAAACAGTAACCAGATGACTGCACAACGGTCTCAGGATTCAAAGGTGGGCGGCACAGCTTTCGTTTGCATATACAACTTGTGTCTACTAAGAGTTCATTACTAATCGCGAGCCATGATGTCTGTGAGAGAAAAGAGAAGCGAACCAGAAGCCACGCGGATAGTCCGGGTATCACCTGCAGTACAGCGCCTCCACCAAGCTGCTTTTCACTCAGGCGTCTCCTGCTGTGACATCGCTCACTAGTGGTGGTGACATATGCTCACTCGGATCCTCTTGTTCCTTTCCCAGACTCTAAAGGGAGCAACACAATTTTATTTTATTTTATTTGTTTTTTGAGTCTCACTCTGTCTCTGGGCTGGAGGGCAGTGGCACCATCATGGCTCACTGCAACCTTGACCTGCTGGCCTCAGATGATACTCCTGCCTCAGGCTCCTAAGAAGCTGGGACTACAGGCAGGCACCAATACACCTGGCTATTTATTTATTTATTTTTACTTTTTTATACAGATAAGGTCCCGCTGATTTGTCTAAGCCAGTCTTGAACTCTTGAACTCCTGACTCAAGCAATCTTCCTGCCTTGGCCTTTGAGATTACAGGTGTGAGTCACCTAGCACACAATCGCTTTTGGTGTTTTTGCTCCCGAAGTATCTTAAGAGAAATCTGTTAGCAAGCAGCCCCTGGTTGGGGCACAGGCCCGGGAGGGGCAGGGAGAGGCACCTACCCATAGTAGGGGGACCTCCCTGCTCCAGGCTTGTGGTGTTTGGGCTGTGTGTCCCAGGTCTGCTAAGAATCCGATGGAAGGGCCTGGAGAGAGCTCTCCGCCCCAGGCGACAGATGGTGTTGTTCTGAGTCTGCGCAGAGGAGGAGGGGAGTGCTGGTGACAATGAGCAGCAGTAGCCACTCAACAGACTCCCGGCTGCCAGGAATTCCCCTGACAGGCGCCTGCCACCATCTGGAGGGCTTCAGTGCATGGTGGAGGGACCCCTGTCTAAACTCTATGCCGTTTGGGAACCTGTGGGCGCTAAGGGTCTCTCCTCCCCTGGGACGAGGGCACAAAAGACCGACCAATCAGATGGGCCTGGTGGGGAAAGCAGACTGAACATCCTTAGGGGAGACTGGGGGAGCTGGACATGCTAGTCTAATCCAGGGGGCCTGGGCAGACAGAGCTGTCTTCAAGGGAGACAGGGAGAGTAAACTTTCTCATTTAATTCAGGGGACCTGGGGTCAGATCTGGCACTCCAGAGTGGATTAGGTCAGTGGAGGCCATCACCTTTGAACATGAGTTTGTTTACACACCAGTGGTTGGTGGAAGAAACGTGGACCTGGGAAGCAGAAAACCCCATCAGGGACCTTCTTTCCCATGGCCTCCAGACAGAGTTCAGTGAGGCCAGAGGCTTGACCATGTACCCCTGGGACTCCATTCACAGACCACAGTGCTGTGCCTTGTAAACACATGTGTGGCCCTTTTAATTAAACACATAACAGGTTCCTGGCTGCTAAGATTTTGTGTGTTTAATGCAAAATGTATTTTCGAAGTGTTAAAAAGGAATTCCCTTAAATCTTAGTTTTATATGTAAAGTAATTTACTTCATCCCTTGTTAACTATCTGGGAAACAGGTTATTTTTTATCTCTGAAAAATCGTTTTTTTCCTAAAACTTCTCTAATTTATGTTTGAGTTTTGCTGATATCAAATGATATCCTAAATGAAACATTTTGTTGAGAGATTATATCCTATAGCTAAAAAAATTACCAGTGGCAGCTAAAGGCCTATATTTAATATGATAACTATAAAGCTTTATAACCTTCCTGTCTTGCCAGAATTTTCAGTATCAAAAAACACAGAAGGAACTGAGCCCAAATATATTGATTGTGGATTAATCAAATAAGTGAGAGTGAAACCACATTGATGCTCTGTGAGATTTTCTTTTTTAAAAAATAATTTTGTGGAGATGAGGCCTCCCTATGTTGTCCAGGGTGGTCTTGAACCCCTGGGCACAAGCAATCCTCCCACCTCGGCCTCCCAAAGTGCTGGAATTACAGGCGTGAGCCCCTGCACTTGCTTCTCTGTGAGATTTTCAAAAGTGGGAACTGTTCCCTCTGTCCTCCTTCCTGGAAGGGGTAGCACTCTTCCTGCCTGGGAGGACGAGTCTGTGTTTTCAGCTCTGGTAGTTACAAGAAACAGAAGTGAATACTGATCGACTTAGACCAAAGGAAAGGTTTATGGCAATGGTGCTGATCCATCATGGGGACTCCCTAAGAAGTGGACAGTCAGGATGAGAAAGAAAAGGCCAGTCCTCAGCTGCGGGGATCTGTGGTCCTGGTCTCTACAACCTGACAATTCATGTGACCACATTTCAGTGACTTCTGTATCTAAATTTCAAATTCTCTAAAGCAGGGATGTCTCTAAAGCAGGGATGTCCAACCTTTTGGCTGGCCTGGGCTGTGAGTGAAGAGGAATTGTCTTGAACTGCACATAAATTATGTAACATGGTTAGTATCTGTATGTGATAAGACTTATCTTTTATATTTTTTATTATAAAATTTAGAAAAATGAGAACCATATAAAACTAGTGGGAAATTTAACCTTGTTTTTGTACAACTAATCTATCAATGTCTGGTTCAATGGAAGTGCCCACAATTCTTAGTGAGTTCTCAAGGTGCTCGTCAGAAATGTTTGTTTGAATTTTGCTCTCTGTGTGCTTCATCATTGAAAACAGCTGCTTCCAGATGTATTTGCTACCAAAAAGCAATGTCATGAGCAAGGCGTGACTGTGAACTTTGAAAATGGAACTAAGTATGGGGTTGCGACGCAGATAAATGCTGAAAAACATGTGATGTTAAAAGATTCTGTGGGGCGTCACTGACTGTCCTGGGCTGCAGGTGGCTTGTGGGCCATGAGGTGGACATGCCTGCTCTAAAGATTGGTTGGTTTTGATGGGCCTGGAAGGGACAGAGGTGGCAGGGGTGAGGAGTACAGTGCTGGCGGTTGGAGCCTCACTCTCAGAGGCAGTTTTCAGACGAGGGGAAAGATATGTCTCCACTTTGAGGGCAAACAACATATAGTTGTTTGGGAATATCACACAATATCACCAGGGATGAAGCATTCGAGTGGAACTGTGTTATCTCAGAGAGTTGAGCCTCAAAGCTTTGTGTCCAAGCTTAAAATTTAAATTACTTAAACTTGTAAGTACATTTTCCTGTCCTATTAGGTAGGATTATTGAAGTAATTTAGTATTTCATGATTCAGAATAATAATTATGCACATGCATACCATACTGTACCATAATGATTTCCTCAAGAACCACTGAGGGCAATGGGAGGCAGACCCAAGTCTAGGGTGTGTGGAGGGAGGTACCTGGGAATTAGCATGTAAGAAAGCACTCAGTGGAAGGCTGAGGTAGAAGGATTGCCTGAGCCCAGTAGGTCGAGGCTGTGGTGGCTATGATTGCGCCACCGCACTACAGCCTGGGTGACAGAGTGAGACTCTGATTCAAAAAAAAAAAAAAAAAAGCAGGTGCTCAGTCCAGCAAGAGAATGAGTTTTAGTGGGAGGATTTCCTTAACTATCACTGTGTGAGCGTCACCCTTGTTGCTCCATTCTCTGGGCCATGGTGAGAAGGCTATCTCTCCTTATACCAAAAAGTCTTCCGCGATTCATCTGGGTAGCTCCATCAGCTGTCACATTTCAAGAAACCTCATCACACCCACTTTCACTTCCTCACTCATCCACACTTCTAACTTTTCACTTCCATCATCATGGTGTCCTAATCGTCCTCTCTTCCACCTCACCCTCAATCTAGGGCAACCCTGATTTTGGAAACTCCATCCTGTGGTTCCATTGTCATGCACCACCACACGTCAATAAAATCCTCATAGTTGTTGATGTGTGTGTCTAACTAGGTTTAAGACATTCAGAAAAGGGTCCTTTGAAACAAATGCTAAATGAATGATCATTATGTGCAAACACATTGAGATAAACCCATGCCCTATCAGAGTTTGTGTCCGGGCTTTTAGATTTGAAGATATGGCTGTTATAACCATAACCTGGGATGAACTAAAAAGACTTACAGGTGAACGCAGAAGGCCACACTAGTAAAATTATATACTACACTTTAAGTAAAGCTCTAAGTCATCACAGCTGTTACTTGAGCCCTTGAGCATGTAACGGTACTTGACATCTGTCACAGAGTCTAAACTTCTAGTCCTGCATGGGCATTGAGAGATGAGTCCTGGACAAGGGTGGCTTGATGGCAATCCCACAGAACACCCCTGAGTTAGGGGGAAGACAGGGGTTAGGGTATGTGCTAGGCTCTACTGCAACTCGTTAGATTACCTTGTGCAAATCACTTTCTCTCTCAGAAACAGTTTTCAGGTCTATCATGTTAGAGGGTTTGAACTAGGCAATTTCGAGGACCTTTTCATTTATAAAATTTTTATTTCTAATACATCAAAATAAGTTGATACTTATTATACCTTAATATAATATAAAACTTAGAAAACATTTATATTGTTTCTGAAAATGCCTGGCATGATTATACATGTCATACAGAGAAATTATAAATTTTAAGGATTTGCTTCATGACACTCACTTGATATTCATCCTAAGGGCAAAATGCTGTGTCTTGTGACCTGTGACCATAGTTCTGAGTCATTCCAGTGACATGGCATTTTTAGTTTTTGCTGTATCTATGTGATATCTGGTCAACCTTATGTTTGCTTCCAGAACACTAGGCAATGAGCTAGCTCAGTCTGAAGACAGAACTGAGATATCCATGTGTGCTGGTATTCCAGAGAACTAATTGCTGTATAAGAAATAAAATAATATATATATCATGTTTATTTAAATATGCCTGCTTACTTTTGTATCTTTTACTTTATGCAATTATTCTGTTGGGAAAGTATGTTATGAATTATGTCTCCCCCAAAAAGATATATTGGCATTCTAACTCCCAGTACTTCAGAATATGGCTTTAATTGGAAATTCACAGAGGTAATCAAGTTATGTGGGGTCTTTAAGTGGGTCCTAATTCAATACAATCGATGTCTTTATATGAAAGGACAATTTAGACACAGAGATGCAGGTAGGGAGAGCCCCACATAAAGATGAAGGCATATGGGTGTGGTACGCTCCTGTAGTTCCAGCTATTTGGAAGGCTGAGGTGGAAGGATTGCCTGAGCCCAGCGAGTCGAGGCTGTGGTGGCCATGAGTATACCACTTCCCTCCAGCCTGGGTGACAGAGTGAGACTCCAAATAAAACAAAAATAAAAATAAAAAAGTTGAAGGCATAGATTGGGTGATACTTCTTCAAGCCAAGGAATGCCAGAGATTGCTAGCAAATCACCTGAAGCCCTGCAAGAGGCATGGAACAGATTCTTTCTCTTGGTCTTCAGAAGGAGCGAACCCTGCTGACACCTCCTTCTTAGCCCCAGAACTGTGAGACAATACATTTCTGTTGTTTAAGGCACTCAACGCTTGGTACTTTATTACGGCCATCCTAGCAAACTAACATGGGGTAGTTATAGGAACAGTGTCTAGCTAAGAATCCCTTATTCATTTCAACACTGGTTTTGGATGCACACATTCACACATACATACATCTCAGAATTGTACATTATTTTAGGAATCATCGTCAAACAAAAAATGTGCACTAAAGAGGGCCCCCAAGAATGTGTACTTTATATAAATGCTTACCAGCGGCTGAGAAGCCTAATTGCTTTCTGGACCTAATTTTATTAGTTGAATGGTTACTATTGGAACAATTTTCAGAATCACATTGCTACTCAAATGTACACATAGAATTAGGAATTTGGCACATTTATGAACCATCCTTAGGCAAAGATCACGAGTGACAAAGAGTGGTCCCCTCCCGCCTATGAAAAAAATTCTACCATTAGTGAGTTTATGGGTTATAAAAACATTCATATCTTTCTTCCTTTGGGAAATGTATTATTGATAAATTAGCCATAAACATTTCTAGTTTCTCCCTTATAATCTCATAAAAATGAAAATTTCATAACCTTCCTGGTTTTCTCTTTCAGTATTTCAGAGTCACTTCAGGGAAGATCATTCTTCCTAATATCTAAGTAAAATTCCCCATTTTGGAACTTACGCTTGAACTTTTCTTGCATTCAGTTAGCTATACAGCTCCTGTGGACTGCAGCTACCACATATTGTATGCTTATACATAGAGGTGATGAATATGGAGTGAGGGAACTAACATTTTTAGTCACTGTACTTGCTTCATCAGTTTTAAAGTAAATGTGTATAGAAACGTCATTTTGTGTTCTGGCTAACTAGGTTGCATCCCCCCCTACCCTTTGATACACAGGAAGTGAAAGTTGGGCAATTTCAATATAACTTTTGAGCCAATGAAGCTCAAGAAACAATCACAATCTTAAGGAAAAATGAGAGATGATGACAGCGTTTAAGTAAATTACATTGTGTTTGCATTCTGTTGGTTACTGCTACCAGTCCCCAAGCTGTTGCACAGGCCTCCTGGAGACCATTTCCTATCTATTTATGGAATCTTCAAGAGGACAAGTTATGAGAATGTCTTTTTCGGATATTCTCTTTGAACTTCCATCTCCAGTAGCTCACAATTAGTTGCCCGGAATGAGGATGTAGATCAGACTAAATACGCAGGGGTCATAATTTTCTGACCCATTTCCTTCTTCAGACCCAGATACATTGGGAAAGAATTCTTTCCAGATTCTGTTTGTCTGTTGTGCTAATTTACAATGACATCTTTTCAACTGTCTTGGTTTCCAAGGGTCCTGGAGCTTTAAAGTGGCAATTTCCTATTTGAAGGGATCATTACCATGCCTACAAGAATGTGGGTGGATCAGAAAAGCTGCCACACACAAGTCGGTAACTCATGGAGGAAGCTTTGACCTGAGATGCGCAGACAGCAGAGCTGGGAGAAAATCCGTGCTGAGAAATGGAGGGAGAGGAGTTGGCAGTGTCCGTCCTGGAGAATGAGCTTCATGGACAGAGTGCATTTACGTAGTTTTTCTGCAGATTCCAATGGAAGATTTAATCCTCCCTACTAGAAAATCATAACTGATAATTCCTTTTATTTATAATTCTTCTCTAAGCAAGAAAGAAATACTTGGGTCCTATTCGCTGGTTTCCTTCCTCCTTGGTACCATATGTCCATTTGAGAAATGTGGACTCCCTCTGCTCTCTGAAATAGGCTTCGTGTGTGCCAGAGGGCAGCATGGGATTTGCTCCCATCTGGCATGCAAGTGGCCACTTGGCTGCCACCCGTGCTGCCACCCAGGACCCTCGCCACTCCCTAGTGCTGCAAGCCATCCTCCCCACAGCCTCTTATTAGCTGCCGTCTCTTCTCCAGTGGCAGATGTTGGGGTGGGAAACCTTTTGAGGGCCAAATGTTTGCTGTTACTAGTCTGGCATATGCTCAAGCCATTCTCTACTGGCAAAATAGAAGAGCATTGATTACGCTTGCCTCTCGGTGTACAGTCATTTCTCTTTTTTTCCCTACCTACCCCTAGCTCTTTCCTCGCTATTGAATCCATCTTAATTGGGCTTTTTACTAACTTGAAGTGTGTCTGATTGGACTCACATTGCCTGTTGGGCTTCCCCACAATACTCACTAAAGAGATCTTTTGCGAGTCCTCCCCTGGGTGGGACTTCTCTAAACAAGAGGAAGGAGAACTGATTCAGCCATCTCCAATCAGCTGAGCTTAGGTCCCTTCCCGAAGGGCTCCTCCTGTTCCTTGGACAGGCAGATCCCAGACCATCACGTTTTTGCAGTCTGAGCAAGATCCCAGAGAGAACAGAAGTGCCGCATGTGCCATCGGAAGTCCAGACTGGCGGTGCTGGTGGATTTGATCACTTTGGTGATAAAAGAGCAGTTCTTGATTCAGAAACTAGTGTTATTTTTGGAGCTGGAAGTAATCGTAGGACCATTTATTTATTTTACAAGTGACAGAACTGGAAGGGCCTTATAGTTTGGTTATACATTGTTGCTGCTTGCCACCATTCTTATCAATTAACAATCTTGAAAAATATTTCATGAACTAATTTGGAATTTATACTTACAGTTTATACACATGCCCTTTGAATCTGGGAACTCTTAGAGACACAACTTTTTATTTGAATGAGGCCATATGGATGCAGGCTTGGTCACAGGCTTGGGATATTTTACACATTGAAAAAAATGTTTTCCTCCCACTACATGAAAATCTATGGGAATATCTTTAGAAGGGAAACATTACTCAAATCCTTAGGTATTTACTCGTTCCAAATGTACTTACTGAATATTTATTATTATTGTTATTTCTCCACCACCACCACTTCTTCTTATATTTATTGAAAAAATGCCAGGCACTGAACTAGGTACTGAGGACACAATGAGGAAAAAAACAAATGAGATTCCAGATGTTAAAAATGAGTGGTTTATATTCTGATTTAATGGGTCAGTGACTATGGTTTTAAGAGCATTAACCTATTTTTGTTTGTTTTTATTTTATTTTTCCTTTTATCTGATATCATCAGTACAAAGTGTTTGTTAGGGACCCAAGTGTATTAGCTAGAATGCATTTGGCTGTGAGTGAAAGAAAAGTCAATTAAATTTAAAGTGGCTTAAATAATAAGGGGAATGTATTGGCTGAGGAACTTAAAAGTCCAGCTGGAGGGTGGGCTTCCAGCATGGCTTAATTAGGGCTCCAGGTCAATTGCTCTGTGGCTCTTTCAGCACTGGCCAATTCCATGCCTGAGTCATGTAAAGCCCCTGGCTGGCTTTTTTCTTGGTTGCAAGATGAAAATCAGGAGAAAATGGGGTCTGATGCTTTCTTCCTTGCATATAGGGCAGACTAGGAGTATTCCCACCCTAGGATCCCAGGCAAAACTCTTGAGATCACTCTGACTGGATTTGATGAGATCATATGTGTACACCTGACCCAATTATTGTGTCCAAGGGAATGAAATTTAGAATATTATTTAAACCAATCCAGAGTCTAAAGTTGGAGATGGGGGTGCTATCAGTTTCTCTCAAAGTAATTTAGGTGTGATCAGTTTCTCTCAAAGTAATTTAGCTGCAGGGACAAAAGCAGAGTCAAATCTTGAGAGCAATTGCAAAGTAGGAAGTGGATAATGGACACCAGGTAGAAAATAATCTGATATTTACTAAGTCAGTTTTGAAGTAGAACTAAATCAGTTTCTGTGATTTTGCTGGACAAGATCCAGCAAGATCTCATGGATGCTTATTGAACAAGTTCAAAATGAATTTGTGTTAAAAGCAAAGTTGAAGTGATAAGAAAATAAAATATCAGATTAAAATATTCAGCTGAGGAAGTAAAAAAAAAATCATACAATAAAACAAACCCAAGAAAAATAGACCAGAAGGGTTATTAATAAAGAAAAAGGCAGAAATTAAAGAACAATTTTTCACTTTGTGACCGTGTTAGACTATTTCCTTTTAAACCAACTCTAGACACTGAGGAAATTAAAGAAGCTGAAGGACAGTACCAACAACAAAGTCTACTTTAAGGCCCTGGAGAGCTACCGAGGCAGCAAGGACTTGAGAGTCAGGACCCTGGAGAGGACAACACAGAGAGATGAACCCACTGTTGGACTCTTAATCTTAAGGCATTTGCTAATGGGAAGGCTGAGTGAAGGCCAAGAGTGTAAGAGGTGTTGCAGAACGTGGTGGGCAAGAGACTGAGAAGCTGAGCAGGGCTATGGGCGGTTTTAGAGAGCTGAGGATATTCCAGACTAGAGTGGAGAGCCCACTAAAGAAGACATGGCCTGGCAAATACACCTGGCTTTCAGCTGAGACTCTGAAAAGTGTTACATACTAGGAGTGTGAGCTAACTACTGGCCAGACTTCGAAAGGAAGGAAGGAAGGAAGGAAGAAAGGAGGGAAGGGAGGGAGCGAGGGATGGAAGGCGGGAGGAAATCCCAGTTTTGAGGCAGCTCAGTCAACTTTACTCAAATAGATCAAGGTGATATACCTTTGCTTTAATTCACTGCCAGAAGCAAAATTCATCCTTTGTAGAGGCAGTATTGTCCAGAGCTCAAAACTATTTTTCAATATACAATGTTCAGCTTTTAACACATTTAGTAAATTTAACAAAGAGCTAGTAATGTTGAACAAAAGTCAACTGAAAACACCACCACCAACATTAAACCAGACAATAAAATCAGACCAACAAGAGCTCCAGATATTGGAATGATTAGGCATATATATTAAAATGACTGTTATTAATTTATTAAAGAAAAAGATAGAAAATGTCATCTGAGAACTAGAAAATATGAATATATTAAAAGGAAATTTAAGAATGGAAAACTATAATAGTTGCAGGTAAGAATTAAATAGAAGTTTAACTAAAACAGTGAATCAGAAAGTAGATATAAAATATTCAGACTGAAATATCAAGAGACAAAAAGAAAATACACAAACAAGCATTAGAGACCAATGGACGTGGTGAGAACATCTCACATATGTGTACTTCGAATTTTTTTTTTTAAATGTGACAGAAGAAATAAATAGATAATATTTAGTATTTTTTTTCCCAGAAAACAGGCAACAATAGAAAGATCCAAACGTTATTTTTGAAAACAAAATAAATAATAACAACAAAGTGACAAATCTTTGGCTAACCTAATCAATAAAAAGGAAAAATACAAAATAAAAATGTGAAAATGAATATAACTATAGCTATAAAGGAGATTAAAATTATGTTTATATTACTGCATTCTAAATTTTTAATGACATGAATAGCTTTCTAGAAAAATATAAATTAATGACATTGATTTAAGAAGAAACAGAAAAGTACATAGTCCAATAATTTTTTTTAAAGACCACTAGAGGTTAAAAAATCACCCCCAGGAAAGCATAGTTTGGATGCTTTCATGGATGAGCTCCTATAAATTTCATGGAATACATAATTCCCACAATGTATAATGTTTCAGTGCTTATGCTGATAACCATTTGAAAATCTGCCCCCAAGTGGCATGGAAATCTATCAAATGATTTCGTTTATAAGTAGAGATATCAAAAGTTTTGAAACATATCTGGTCCTATATTAAGAGAAAAAGACTAGCATAATCCAGGAGGTTTAATATTAGAAATGCTACTAATATTTTTTTTTATTACATTTACAAATAAGGAGAAAAAGTAGAGTATTTTCTACTTAGTTCTTGTCAACCCCCTCCCCATGGAACTTTGTTTCTTCAGGAGATGATACAATTTATTAGAAAATTGGCTTACATGGTCATTGATTCTAAAATAGAAATAATCCACACCAGCCCCTCCTATCTTATAAAAGAAAGAAGAAGTGGAAGAGATCAGATTCTCATGTCTGTCAGAGTCTTGTCTAGTTTGGAAAAGCCCCACAGTGGATTCTGCCATAACTACTGATGGAGTATTTTCCTTTCTTTTCAATGTTTCTCCAAAGAGATCACTAAATTAGAAAATTCCAAAAAAGTTTTTATAAAGTTAAAACATTCCTCTTTCATTTAAAAACAAAGGGCAATCATCACAAAGTCTTAAAAAAGCAAGAATAGACTATTTCAATAACTTGATGAATAAGTCTATCAAGTCAATGATCAACAAACATACAATGGCTCTTACTTGTTAACATTATTTTGGACATACTTATTCAGTAAGACAAGGCAAAAAACAACTATAAATAGTGAAATTATCACTATTGTAGATAAAATGGCCTAAAAATATCCTAAAATAGCCTAAAATTAAGAGAGAGCATAGTGCCTGGTAGCAAAATAAATGCATATATAAGAAATTAATTTTTCCATGTGCCAGTCACAATCAGTTGCATGTTGCAATGTAGGGTGACCAACCATCTCAGTTTCCCTGGGACTTTCCCAGTTTTGTATGGAATGTCCTTACATCCCAGGAAATTTCATAGTTCTGAGTAAAGTAGGAAGGTTGGTCACCCTAAAGTGGAAAAATTTCACAGTAATAACAAACATAGCAGTTACATTGATTAAAGCTGTACAAAAACTTACTGGGGAAAACTATATACTTTTATTGTGTCCTATAAATACTATTTTAAATTAATGCAATATTCTACTAATAGCATAACCTTAATTGGGAAAAAAGTTAATATTGCACATATATAAATTTTTCTGAATTAATTCATAATTTGAATGCAATTCTAGTACAAAATTAAGTGGATTTTTAAAAAAAGTCAGCAAAATGATTCTAAAGTGTATGTTTAAAAACACAAGTAATATAGATAAGACAATTACAAAACAGATAATTAAGGGAGGAGAATTTGGATTGTGAACTATTAGAATATATTAAAAAGTGAAAATAATCCCAGTTGTGGATCATGTACAAAAAATTATACAAAAAAGTCAAAGAAGTGGAAATTCTACAGAGTAGAAAGTTAAGAAACAAGCTCAAGTATATGTAAATACTTTGTATAACAAGGCTGCATTTCAACCTAGAAGGAAAAAAAATCAATTAATAAAAAATGATGCTAGACTAATTGCTTACAATTCAGGAAATACTCTTCTGGGCATTGGCCTAGAGAGAATTTATAATGAAAACCCCAAAAGCAATTGTGACAAAAACAAAAATAGACAAAAGGGATTTAATTAAACTAACAACTTCTGCTCAGCAAAATAAATAATCAACAGAGTAAACAAAGAGCCTACAAGATGGGAAGAAAAATTTGCAAATTACACCTCAAAGGACTAATATCCAGGTCTATAAGAAACTCAACCTGAAACAAAACAAAAACAAAAAACAAACAATCCATCCCATCAAATATTTCTTTATAATTTGATTTTGATAGGTTGTATGTATCCAGGAATTTATCTGTTTCTTCTCAATTTTCAAATTTGTTGACATATGGTTGTTTATAATAGTCTCTTATGTTCCTCTATTTCTGTGAAGTCAGTTGTAATGTCTCCTTTTTTTCAGTCTCTGATTTTATTTATTTTAAACTCTTTTTTTTTTTTTTACTTAGTCTCGCTAAATGCTTGTTGATTTTGTTTATTTTTCAAAAACACACAGTTTTGCTGATCTTTTGTATTTTGTTTGGTCTCTGATTTATTTCTGCTTTGATCTTTATTTCTTTTCTCCTACTATTTTTGGGTTTAGCTTTTTCTTGCTTTTCTAATTCCTTGAGGTTCAATGTTAGGTTATTTATTTAAGACCTTTCTCATTTTTTGATGTAGGCATTTATTGCTATAAACTTCTTTTTTTTAGAATTGCTTTCGCTGAATTTTATAGGTTTTGATATGTTTGTTTTCTATTTTATTTATCTCAAGATATGTTTATATTCTTTTTAAAATTTCTTCATTGGTCCATTTGTTGTTCAGGAATATATTTAATCTCCATGTATTTGTATAGCTTCCAGAGTTACATCTGTTATTGATTTCTAGTTCTATTCCATTGTGGTCAGTAAAGATACCTGATATGAATTTGAATTTTAAAGAATTTGTTGAGACTTTTTTTTGGCCTCACATACTATCTATTCTGAAGAAAGTACCATGTGCTAATGAGAAGAATGTGCATTCTGCAGCTGTCGAATGGAGTGTTCTGTGAATGTCTGCTAGGCCCATTTGATCTACAGTGCAGTTTAAATTTGATACTCCTTTGTTGACTTTTTGTCTGAATGATCTGTCCATTGCTGAAAGTAGGATGTTGAAGTTCTCTACTGTTGTTTATTGTTGTCTATTTCCCCCTTTAGTTCTAATAACATTTACTCTATATATTTGAGTTTTCCAGTGTTGGGTCCACATATATTTACAATTGTTATATCTGCTTGCTGAATTAACTTCTTTACCATTAAATAATGGGTGTCTTCATATTTGCCTCCTTTTACAGTTTTTGACTCAAAGGTTATTTTATCTGATGCAAGTATACCACTCCTGCTGTCTTTTGCTTTTTATTTAGATGGAACATTATTTTCCATATTATTACAATTTGTCTGTGTCCTTATAGGGGAAGTGAGTCTCTTGCAGGCAGTGTATAGTTGGGAAAATATTCTAAACTTTTAGCCTTTCTCCATATTGACATTTAATCTTCGTACTAGGGATTTGAAGACTATATGCTACTATAATAGTAATAAAGTATTATGGATTTGATTATTAGTTAAACTCTATCAGTGAATTTTATACTTTCATATGATTTCATGGTAGTAACTAATGTCTTTTGCTTTTGATTGAAGCACTTTTTAAATTATTTCATCTAAGACTTGTCCAAGGATGATGAATTCCTTCAGCTTTTGTTTGTCTGGAACTTTATTTCTCCTTCATTTCTGAAGGATAACTTTGCTAGGGATAGTATTCTTGGATGGCAGATTTCTTTTCCCTCTGGCATTTTGAATATATCATTCCATTCCTTCCTGACCTGTAAGATTTCTGCTGAGAAGTTTGCTGTAGTCTAATGGGATTTGCTTATATGTGACTTAGGGTCATCTTTTAAGTAATAAAACAGAGAAAAATCTCAAAGAAATCATTGAGATATTTTCTTGCATATGTAAAAATTACGAATGTCTGCAGATCCATACCAGATAAACAAATGAACAATATAAACAAAACCTAGACACATGGCCAATTAGATATTTGTATGCAAATCAACTATAATGGTTTTTACATTCTGACTTTGTAAATAGCATTTATAATTCAATAAGCAAACTATGCATATCCCGATACTACACAGAAAAAGGACTGAAAATTCATGAACAGCAAGTGGTCAAAATACTTGTGGAAATGTGCTCACCACTGCTAGCAGCCAAAGAAATGTGAAATAAAGCACCAGTGAGATTATATGTCTCTCATATATTTGATTAGGCACAACTTGTACTTTTGTGCATAATACAAAAACTGTCTTTATTGTGAATATTTATCCAGTAAAATGTGTCAGGTTCATGCCATTTGTCTGCCAGTACATATTTCAGTTCCAGAAGTACTTCCATTTTTGTCCATGTAGTAATCTGTATGAAATTATTTGCATGCTTTGTTATATTTTGCTTTCCTTATTTTATAAAAGTGAGTGGAACCGAAAAAGTAAGAGTTACTTATGTTACGAATAAGCAATATATAGCTCAAAATTGAGACAATGGGGATAAAGATGGAAATCATTTGGCATTTTGAAAACATTCATTATTTAGTCTCAATTAGTTGTTTGTCAGACTAAATGATAAGCTAAGCCATCCCATTTAGGGTGTACTTGTGAAGGACATTATAAGGAAAATATACATCATCAAGAGTAGTGTCCCCCCAAAGAGTGAAGTATAATTAGGAATTCTATATTCTTTGCCTTCTTTGGAGCCCCTAATGATGTGTTACTTTATTATTTAATTTTTGCACATTGGAACTTCATATTGATTGGCAGAAATGCATCATAAAATTGCATCATGAAAGTAATGCAGAGAATATATTTCAGCTCATCAAAAGAGCAAAAATGAAATAATTTACTCTGTTTTAAGCAGACCAGTTGTTTAATACATTGTTTATGATGGTGTGAAGTTGGTAGGTTCATGGTGGAATATATCAGAGATTTAAATATTAATTTCTTATGTCTGATCTATTCCATTCTAGATTTTTATGTCAAGGAAATAACTGTGATGTGTAAAGTGATTTATGCACCAGAATATCATTTTTGTTGTAGCATTATTATGATAGTGAAAAACTAGAAGTCATCTAAATATCAAAAATGGAAACAGGTAGATGGTGATGCAGCCATATGATTGTATACTGTCCCTTAAAATAATATTAGTGACACAAATTAGCTACATATTAAAACAAAAATTTGATCATAGCTTTCTAAACTCTCCCAAAATGCATACTGTACAGGTAAAGACGGAAGATATATAAAACAAAATAATAATAGGTGTTTCTCTGAGTTGCAGGTGGATTTTATTTTTTCCCTTAAGCTTTTCTGTAGTTCCATATTTCTAAAAATTTTACAATAAAAAAGGCTTGTTTTTATAATCAGAGAAATATTATTTTAAAAATTATGCTTGGTGTAAATAAGGCAAAAATGGGAGGATTTTCTTTTCAGGAGAGTCAGAAACTTTTCAGTAGTATCCGACATTACATCTATGACTGAGAAATAATGTATTTCCTTTTTCCTCCATTTTAAGTATTGCTTACATATTATTTTTTCTTCTTAATATCTAACACTCAAAAGTTATTGTTCTCACTGTCCAGAGTGTTACGTCCTGATAAATATCAACAGTAGAATGACCCTTTGAGAACATGTTTATCATAAATAAAAACATTTTTGAGATCCATTTTCAAAGGCTAGGCCATATAAATACATTCCTTAAAGTCATAAATCAGTATCTAATATAATTGGATATGTGCCCTAAAATAATATTTTTAATGACATGTGAATAAATTGTAAATGACAGTCACTCATGCTATTGTCCTCAGATCCTAAATCTATCATGATATGGAGGCGTGAGCAGACGGTGCACCCGAGAAAGCAGGATAAAGTGATGTGCAAAATGAGTTAGTAAGAGGAGGTTCACTTGGGTGTAATTGCAAAGTAAGAAAATTCTATAGAAATGCAAAGAAAGAAAGTTTGAGAAACTGCAATATCTTTGTAGAAATGAGCAAGAGTATTATATGTGTGAAAGAGGAACAGGATGGAATAAAATCAGCAATCAGAGAAAAGGAAATAACTCACATATTAAAAATATGGTTGTAAAATAATTAATGAAAGGTTTGGAATGCAAGTTTGTTGCAATATCACAGATGGCAGCATTAAAGACAAAGAGATATATAATAGGATAAAATAAATTTATGTGGTTAATTAGGGATATCTCACATCCAGAGTGCCAGAAAGTAAAAAGATAAAAGACATGGAGGTATCTTTTAAAGAAATAATGTGATAAAATGTCCCATAATGAAAGAACCTGAGTCTAAAAGCTGAAATCAAAGCAAAGAGACTCATTCCAAAGCCACATTAAACTACTGCAAAATTGTGTCTTTGAGAATAAGACAAAATTAAAAGCAGAGAGAGAGAGAGGGAATAAGGAAGAGAGAGAGCGTGCGCATGCAAGAACAAACAAAACACAGTAACAAAATAGGTAACGAAGAACAGAAATATTTAACAGCAACCAGAAGCAGAAGACAATGTTGAGGAAAAAATGCTTTTAAAAATTCTGAGGACTCTTAACTTAGGAATTCCCACTCAGATTATTAATTAAGTTAAAATAATGATAACCCCTTAATTTCTGTAGCTGAAGACAGAAGATTATTTCTTGCACATTTAGTTCAATATGGGGGAAGGGTTGGTGAGGGCTCTGAGCCAGTTAGTCATTTGGGGACCCAGGCTAAGGGGGAGTCCATCAACTCCAATATGTGCCTTCCTGGCAAGCCCCCGTGTGGCAGCAGAAGAACAAAAAGACAAAGCAGCCCACCTTCTTCTTGTAGTCCCCAGCCGGGAGTGTCACACAGGAATTCTGCTCATGTTTCTGTTGTGGAGACCTAGTGACATGGCCTTTTCTGGATATAAGGAGGCCTGAGACAGGAAGTTCTTGGCGGGGTAGCCACAAGCAGGGACAAATCCAATTGACAGGAAAGGGAGCACACCTTTTGGTGGACGGTTAACAGTGACCAAAGCGTTGCCTTTTGTGCAGTCTTTGGAGGAAGCTACTGGGAGATGTGTGCCCTAAAGACAAGAAAGAAATTAGGGAAGAGGGAGATGCAGGATTGTGGAAGCAGGAGAGTGGGGGAAGGGAAGGGTCAGGTGACAGCTGTGCAGCTGCAAAGGGGCCTGGGAGAGCAGCTAGTCCAGATTAGAGAAGGGGTGACAGGGGCTTGGAGACAGATGCTTCCAGGAGGAGAAGATGGAACTGTGAGACTATCTGATGCTTTTGGCCTTGCCAAAAACAGCACTGTGAAACATCTTATTATGTTTAAACTTTTGAGAGAAATTAGGCATAGGTATATAGAAAGCCTCAGCAAATGAAAAATTCAGACAATTATTACTGGGCATGGTGGCTTGCACCTGTAATCCCAGCACTTTGGGAGGCAGAGGCAGGAGGATTGCCTGAGCCCAGGCATTCGGGATCAGCTTGGGCAACTTAGTGAGACCTTGTTTCTATAATAAAAAAATTAGCCGGGTGTGGTGGCACGCCTGTGGTTCCAGCTACTTGAAAGGCTGAGGTGAAAGGATTGCCTGAGCCCAGCAGGTTGAGGCTGCAATGGCCGTGAGTGTGCCTCTGCACTCTGGCCTGGGTGACAGAGACTCCAACTCAAACAAACAAACAAAAAAGAACATCAGTCTGCTCCAAGTTCTTTTAACATCAAAACCTTTGTGATCTTTTCTTTGGACTTGGACTGTGTTCTTCAAATGCTATAAATCTGTCACTTTACCATGTGAACACAATTTTTTTTTTTTTTAATAAATGAGTTAGAGTCTCTCTCTGTTGCCCAGGCTGGAATGTAGTGGCACAATCATGGCTACTGCAGCCCCGAGCTCCTGGGCTCAGAGGATCCTCCCACCTCAGACTCCTGAGTAGCTGGGACTATAAGCGTGTACCACCATGCCTGGCTCATTTTTTGATTTTTTTTTCTTGTAGAGGTGAGGTCTTGCCGTGTAGCCCAGGCTGATTTTAATGCCCTGGACTCAGGCAATCATCCTACTTCTGCCTCTCAAATTGCTGGAATTACAGGCGTGAGCTACGTGCCCGGTCCATGTCATCTCAGCATTATTTGGTACACTGGCTGATGTAAAAGCATCTTGGTTCCAATTATTCAGCAGGATTTTTCTTCTTCTCTTGGTAATGGAGTTAAGACTTCTGGGTGCTTTCAGGACTGGTATGGTATGAAACAGGTCACCCGGCCAATATAATTGAAAATGAAGAGTCCTCTTTACCTTATGTCCTAAGACCTAGTCTTTGCTCCGGCTGGATACACTGCACCACGACGTTTCATTATGGCAAAAATGCAAAAAGCCATGGGAGGAATAACTGAACGTGATTTTCAGCCATTGTCAAAGAAAATATTAACAAAGCTTCACAGGCAGTTTGAAGGGTCTTGAAGGCTGTTTACACGTGGAGTTGCTTTGGAGGAGAGACTGGGATGAAGAGACTGTTCAGGCGCTGGCTGAGGAAAGTCACTGGAGAGAGGATTTGGGGCCCAACTGCTTTGCCTGACAACACTGCACTTGAAGTTGGGACGCTGTGGAGTTTCTTTAAACTTGTGATAATGAGAAAGTTAAGAGAAAAGCATGCTGTTGTTTCTGACTTAGATTCTGGTTCATAATAGAGAGAGTGACAGCTGGTTCACAAATCATTTATTCTCCATGAATGGGGCTCTCCTTGTTAGTGGCTTCCTGGGCTGAAAACTGAACACTCCGGATTTTACCCAAGGTTCTCTGCCTTGCTGATGGAGACACAGAGGCGCAGCCTGATCCCCACAGCAAGTGTTCTAGGAAGACCGCTTGATGCAGTTTAAAAACCTCTCCCTTTGCACTTCTCTTTCTCCTGAGCCTTTCATGCTAGAATTCAGCACCGCTAGTCTGATGGTCTCCAACTGCATACAAGTGAACAATCACAGAAACAAAGAAATGAAGACCCCATGTTCTCACTCATAAGCAGGCCCTGAACACTAGTCACATTAGCACAAAGGTGGGATTGGCAGGTGCTGGATACTGCTGGGGGAGGCAATGGTGAGGGTGGGGGTGGGGAAGGAGCCACATGGCAACACACTAGGGATGTGGTCCACTACCAAGGGAGAGAGGGCCCGCTGGAAGGCCAAACATCACCTGCATGCAGCCTACTTATGTAGCAAACCCTCCCTTGAACCCCACAACTCTAAAATAAATACAAAAAAAAAAAAGAATTCAGAACAGGATGGGGCCTTGTTCCATTTCAAGCCAGGCAAATGACTGAAAGTTGACATGCATCTAAAGGCAAAATTATTAGAGAAGTATTGGCCACAGACAAATTCTCCAAACTTCCTCAGTGGAAAAAAAATAGGTAAGATCTTTTAATGGTTGAGCAATCTCGATTTGCTTTGGTCAGCTGCAGGTGGAAATGAGTGTTTACAGACTTGGCTTTCCCTGGCCACTAAGAACTAAGGAAATCAAGTAATTATGTGGCATTATTTAATCAATGATCATAAAATTCCAAGCTTGTTGTTAGGGCATACTCCCAGCAGAACCTCCAGAATGTGAGGTCAGGCCTGCTGGGGGTGTGGGTGTCTGGGTGCTATCTGGTGCCACATTAAAGATGCAAAGAATTGCACAAAAGTTAGAATAGAAAATATAATTTATTTAGAAAGTAAAGTAGAAAGAGAGAACGAGAAAGAGGAGATTCACCCCCCCCCAAGGTAAGGGAGGGGGCCAAAGTTTATGAAAACATGGCCTCGAAGAGCATGTGGCCACACCATAGCTTAGCGAGGCAGTGGCCACTGGGTGCTCATGGTTGAGTCCTTTTAATCCTTCCCTTTTATAGGGGAAGGTCATTAAGGTGATTGGATAGTGGTCTGCTCCATGTCATCACGAAGGGGCAGGAAAGTGCAGGTGTTGATGTCGAGTGATGGACAGCAGGCAGATAGGTGGGTCAGTCACCTGATTGCTGCCATGGTGGTGGGCTGGATGGCAGGAGACAAGGGGAAGGGTTTTTCCTGCAAGAGAACTATCAGATATTTTTAATCCATGAGCTCCTTAGGGAAAAGTTGGTCTTATTATAATTTCTATGACTTTGACCAGCAAAGGTGTGATTTTTGACCTTCTGCCTTCAACAAGGAACCTAAAAGTTTCTTAGAGATTATTCTGCTAAACCATGAAATGAAAGGCCGTGCTGTCCTTGTCTTGCATCTGATGGAGATTTGCTGAGGGATTGGAGTAAGCTGCCAGCTTGGCCTGCAGTAAAATGTCTGAACGCTTCCTAAAACCTGCCTATTGGAAGTGTATCTATCTATGTGCAACCTGTGCTAGATTCAAAGGCTCTAAGCAAAAATGACTATGCTGAGGCAAAATGTGAACTAAGTTTATTGTAAGTTTCTCGGGATCCTTCCGCTCACTCACCCATCCCCCACCCTTGGTTTGATTTCAAAGAGATAACATTCCCTCAAACTTAATTTTCTTCCAACTCATATTTTTATACACATGACAATCATTTTCTCAATAGCTACAGGCTACTTTGTGTCTCCACTCAGCCTCTTCTCCTAGAGCAATGGCATTTGCCACCTAGCAGTGTGTGACGCTTGCACCAAGTCATAAGGTAAAGGTCAGTTATTATGTTTACTATGAAAGTATGTGTCCTTTGTTTCCAGCTTATCTTTCCTTGGTTGTTGAAGTTTCCACGTCTGTTGCAAGTTCAGTAATGATGTTGTCTGTGCTTATACATATAAGCTTTACAGTTACATATGACTTTCTTTTCCCAACCACTTTTATTATTCTATTATTAAAATAGTCAATTCTTCTTGGTATGCTGCCATACTTTCTATAAAATAAACACAGGCATGGAGACATAAATGGTGAGGGTTGGTCGTGGGGAGCAATGGGTTCCTCCCTGAAGGAACTGATGGAGAGACATTTCAGGTAGGTGCTGTGCAGATGTCATCCTATTTCCCTTTTCTATCCTTCCCTTCAGTCCTACGCCCTTTATAGGTATGCATGTATACACACACACACACACACACACACACACACACACACACACACAGAGCCACTCCCTTCATTGTGTTCTGTACAACAAATATTTGATAAAACACAAAGACAGAAACAATGCTGGGAAACTGTGGGGTGAAGGACCAAAACAGCAAACAGTCCTTTCTTTTCTCATCAGGAAACTGTCAACATTTGCTTTTTTTTTGGAGGTGAATTCATTCTGGTTTTCCTTAAAGAAAGTAAAAATGAATGGCTGTCTACAATTCTTTTCCTACTGGACTCTGTGTTCCTCCTCCTTTGGCCTTATCTGGTTTCAACTGCTCTTTGGAATGAACACTGTATATTTTCTTAGTCCTCGGATACAAAGCTTCTACTCTTCGGGCTTGCCTGAGGGTGACTTGGTCTGTCTCAGAGCAGGGCTGTAATGCATTTGTAAGAAGAAGAGCATCGTCGTGAGTCACTCCACCACCCACGGACCCGTGTGCCCGCACATGTAGTTTGAGCGCCCTGGTCAAAGGCGAGAGGGCATATCTGGCCCCGACTGAGCTCACTGTGACCTTGCAAACAATATCAGTGCCTGGGGCTAAACTTCAGCATTTTAGCATGGACTATTCTTTTTCACTACTAGGAGTAATTTAATGAGGGTTAGTTTTTACAGACTTAGATGTTGAAGAGTCTTTTGTATTTATGAATGAGTTATTTAAAATGTACTGCATCTTTAAAGCAAGCAATTATCTTCTTTTTCTAAGGAAAAATTTCAAAGACAGATTTTAATGTACATTTTAACGATCTTGAACTCTATAATGAATACCATTTTGGAAACCTACTTAATTTCAAAAGAAAAAATAATAAGCAAAACAAGAAATGTTATTTCTAAAGTTACTTTTTATTTGCCCATTAGTTAAGAGTTCCTGCCATTGAGTATTTACACCCTTTATGAATAGAGTATTTGGAAGCAAGGTATATATCCCTAAGGTATATATTTGGTTTGAGGGGCTATTAACCCTTATTTCTAATAGCAGTTAAATGTTTTCATTAAAAATTATGCACCACTATGCTTTTTCATCAATATGAATTTTTCCTTTATGAATGATAGGTAACCATTGTTGTTAACCAATTCTGTTATGTTCTGACTTTATTCTTTCAGATTTTGAAAAGCAAATATCATGATCCCTGTGTTGTCTGTCACATTGTAGCAAAATAAACAGGGTTCTTGCATCTAGGGGGCTGTTGATTATTTTAGCACCAGGAGAGTCCAGAGTCAAAATATGGGGCGCCCCTAAGACGTATACATTTCTCCTCTTCTGGAGAGGGATGAAGGAGATCCTTTGTGAGAAGCCTGTTCTCATGGGCAGATCATCACCACCAGAAAGGCCATACCGGCCACTTTTAAAACATGGCTTCTTGCTTCCTAATGCCAGAAACATGGGAGTGTTTTCCAGCAAGAAGGACTCTATAGCTTCATGGGATGTAACCAATGTATATCCTATAATTTTCACTGTATTTTATTGGTAAGATGCAGGTCACAGATCCCACTTACACTCAAGACACAGCATTGCACAAGGACTTGAACACCAGAAGTCGTGATCTGTAGAATCACGTCAAGTTCTGTCTGCCTCCAGGATAAAGAAGAAAAAATCAGGATATAAGCAAAGGTCATTCTTTGAATGAATACATGAGTAAATATAAAGGATTATTTTAGTGTTTAGTAAAAAAAAATTCAATTTCTTGTTTCTTATGATTTCTGACTTGAACTTTTCATTGTGTGTGTGTGTGGTTTTTTTTTGTTTTTTTTTTTTTGAGTCAAAATCTCCCTCTGTCACCCAGGCTGGAGTGCAATGGCACAATCACAGCTCACTGCAGCCTTGAACTTTTGGGCTCAACTGACCCTCCTGACTCAGCCCCCACAAGTAGCTGGGACTACAGGTGCATGCCACCATGCCCAGCTAATTTTAAAAAATTTATTATAGAGATGAAGTCTCACTATGTTGTCCAGGCATTGTTCTCGCACTCCTGGGCTCAAGTGATCCTCCTGCCTGTGCCTCCCTAAGTGCTGGGATTATAAGAATGAGCCAATCCATGATTTATGTTAGTGATGGTGCTCTGAATTTACAATAGTTACTGCTTAACTCTGTGTAGGCAATTTGATGAGCAGTGCGTCAGTGTTTCAAGCCCTCTCTTTAGATTGTGTGTGTGCAGCCATGGGATGTGGGCTATATAGAGGGCGACTGCGGTGCAGTCTCTGGAGAGAGTCTGGTGACCAGATAGAAGGGCCACTTGGGGAAGGGTTCACTGCTCAAGAGTCCCGAGCAGAGTGGACAGAATGAAGGCTACATACAGGAAAGGGATAAAGAGCAAGGTACAGAGCTGACAGCAGCTTTGTGGGGAGGCCAGAGCCGACCCTCCACCAGCCTCCCCAATGCCTCTGCAGCACACAGGTTCTTGGGGAATGTGGTCTTCTGTCCCACCTCCTCAGCTTCACATCGGAAAATGGAGAAGCTCTCAGGGCTAACTGTCAGCCCCAAGGCATGAAACAAGCCCCCCAGCACAATCAGGACCAAAAAAGTCCACTGCACTGCTTGAAAATTTTCTTGGTTTCCTTTTCTGTGCAGCTCATATTTTGTAGGGGGGAGCCCTCCGAGCAGCATGGATCATCTTGGACAGTTTCTAATGGAGAGAGGCATCCCACATAATTGAAGGAATGAGTGTCTACAGAACTCCTTCCGGTTCTGCTACTCGGGGATTGGGGCATAAAGGGATTCTATTTTAATGGCAGCAGCACTGTTTCTGGAAAGAAGGGAGATATGTATATAGTGAATTATTCCTCAACCCTTTTCTACTTCATTCCTTCACCTCCTCAGTACTAATCTACTGTGAGGCTTCTGAAAGCAACATGGAATAAGGATGGGAGAGAAGTTTCAGTCCATCGAGACAGCCATCCTTATCATTGATTTCTAAAGGAAGCTGGGCAGAGGGGACACTTGTGGAGGCACACCAGGCAGGAGGCTGAAGAGATCTTACGACAGTGTGCATGAGTGTGTAGTGTTTTTAAATGTTGGGAGCATTGACGGCAGCCAGAAGTAGTCTTGGGGGAAAACATGAATGCTACATAAATCTAATTGCTAAAGAGGTTCAGGTATGTGAGCAGTACTTAAACAAGACTGAGAGATCATCTGGAAACTCTGTGTGAAGCATCAGCTCTTCAAAACAAAGGTCTGATGAGGTCTTATTGGTTTGGACCAATCCATGGTTGCCTCATTCATGTTCATTTCCACAAGACCAACAGGTTGAGAAGGCTGGTGGCAAACACCAGACACCAAAGACATAAAGCTTTCGAAGAAAACATGTGTTTGAACTTTGCAAGGATGTGCTCTTGATCTTGCTTTTGGTTGGAGTCAGTTCACATTCACCTGCCTGCAGATGCTTGGGCCATGAATGCCAGTTGCCTCAAGGTTCTTGACATGTGCACAGTCAGAGGCCAGAAAGATAAAGTGACTCAGCTTGGCCACAAGTCTCAGGGGTTGCAAAGCCAGGGCTTGTCCCCAGGTCCCTAAGAGGATGTGATCTGTGGCATCAAGGCTCTTAGCTCCCAATCCATGTGTCACTGACTTCACAAATACAAAATAGTATATATATATTTAAAGATACAGGGCACAATTCAGGATTAGATATGCAAGTTGACATCACACAGGTAAAGTCTGGGCCTCCCTTTGGTCCCCACTTTACTTGGTTTGATGTTATGTGCCTCCTACCCCCACAGTAACCCGCTCCCGCCAATTTCTTTCTGATAGTATTACGGCAAATGTTCAGGGTCCTTTTGTGAGTGAGAGCACGTGGTACTCTGTTCTTTGTTTCTGTGATAGATCACTGAGTAGTATAGACTCTAAATCCATTGAAATTGCCGTGAAGTTCATATGTTTGTCCTTCTTTATGGCTGCATAATATTCCATCACGTACGTGTACCACATTTTTTTAATCCAGTCTAGTTTAGATGGGCAACACAGTTGGTTCCATGTTTTTGTTATTGTGAATAGTACTGCCAAAAAAAAAAAAAAAAAAGTGCAGACATCTTTTTTGTAGAATGATTTAAATCCTGGGTATATTACCAGTAGGGGAATTTTCTAGGTCAGATGGAAGGTCAATTTCTAGTTCTTGTAGGAATTGCCACATTGTTTTCCATAGAGGTTGCACTAGTTTGCATTCCCACCAGCAGTGTAGAAACGTTCCCCTTTCTCCACATCTTTGCCAGCATCTGTTGTTTTTTGTTTTATTAGTGATGGCCATTCTTACTGGGGCTAGGTGGTATCTCAGTGTGGTTTTGATTTGCATTTTCTCCGATGATTAGTGAGGCTGAACACTTTTTCATGTGTCTGTTGGCTGCCCGTCTATCTTCTTTTGAGAAGTGTCTATTAATGTCTTTTGCCCACTTTTTAATGGAAATGTTATTTTCCTTTTGGCATGTTTGATTTCCTTGTAGATCCTGGATGTTAGGCCTTTGTCAGATATATAGTTGGCAAATTTAAATACAAAAGTTAACATGAGATGACCACATGTGCCTGAGGAGAAGAGTGATTCCGTGAATTATATTTCACACTGGCCTTGAGCCTTGAAGTTCTGCAACTTCTCTAAAATTTAGGGGGCTGACTTGACGCTATAAGACTTAAGCATTGACTAAATATATTTAGAAATCCTTAGAGGAAAGATGCTGCATTAAAAATTGAAATATTCTTATTCCAGAGAAGCTGTACAGGGCCGGGCATGGGTTTGGATTGGACGTGTGTCACGTGGTGAGCTGGAGCCAGGTTATTTTGGGAGATGACATATACCTGTTAATAGCAGGAACAGAGAGAGTGTTGGCTGAGGCACTAAGTCTCCTTAGAAGACGCCCAGGGGTAAGCCCAACTCAAACTTCTCCTTCTACTTACTGCAGGTTTTACTTTTTTCTGACCTTTATTAAATCTATTTGTGTTTCAAAGTGATAATATCTTACCGGATCAGAGTACTTTAGAGTTAACAAAATGTTCATATGGGTGGTCCTTTTGAGAGTCTGAAGGTCTGCGAAGTGTGTGGGGGGAGTATGATCACCCTCCCTTCACACGTAAGCACAGCCAACGATTACAGGTAAAGATCAAAACATGAAACTTCTTACCAGAACAAGACTATTTCCCACCTGAGGTTTCAGCCCAGAGCAGGGGTAACACTGATGTCATCCTTCAAGGCATGCCATGGCATCTCACTGAGTAGGAGTTTGGCTGTCCTGGGAGGATTACTGAGAGGAATTCAGGTTATCCTGGTCAAAAGTGCCAGGAAGTTAGAGTTCTCCCTTCGATTTTATCACCACATGTTTCAAGAATTGCTTCACTCTCCTGAGCCGCAGGCCCTTGTCTTATCTCATCTAGGTGAATGTGCACTTGAGGCCGAGGGAGAAAGGCAGCAGGCCAAGTTCCCAGGGCTGCTGGGCATTGTTGTGCAGGCTGTACACTGCACAACTTGAGAGGCAGCGATCACACCACAGATGCAGATGTTTGGATTTGTTGTGATATTACCCAACAGACTGAAGCGAAGTGTTGAGAAAGAGGTGCCTTTCCTAATTTGGACAAAAGTTCAAGGAAAGTGGTAGCTCCAAATCAGGACAAATTTACGAAAGAAAAATAATTATGCCAAAAAGAAAGGTTATTAGGAGTATTTATTTCATTGTCAGTTCATTCAGAAGACAACCTATGAAAATATTATCCAGTTTATATTTAATGACAAAAAGGCAGTCAGTAAATTCTGCCACTTTGTGTATGTCCCATCAGACAATATTGTGAATGTAGAAATTTCAGGTGTCAGGCCTAGGTTTCAAAACATTCAGAATTCATTCGAAAATAAGTCTGCACAGCTACAAGTCCCAGGCAATGTAGGAAAAGTGGAATTCTTTCTCATCTCAGTTTTACAGGAGGTTGAAGGACCTAGTTCTAGATTTTGTGAGTCATTGGAAGAACTTGCCCAAAAGATACCAATGTTTTTTTTCTATCTTTGTCACCTCATTAAGAGGGACTTCTCTCATACTCAATACTTCCTCAAATTATGTCACAGTGAAAAAATGAATTTATTCATAAAGGAGTTAGTTGGCTTGGATGGGATTTGATTGAACTAACAGGTGTTTGGAGTCAGAATTAAGCACAGAGTTATAAATCAGTAAACCAACCAGACCCCAAAGTTACTGAGAGTAGCAATACCTGAAGGAAGTGAAATGATAGGAGTTTTGCATGTGGAAAGCAACAAGTTAAAAAATGCAACAACAGCAACAAAACAAGTTCTCCAAAGTTATATAGCATCACTATTTTCCAATTATATTTCCAATAAATGTGTGCAAAGGATTGTAGGTATTTCTCAAAGGACTGCAATCTCTTTCATGGTTCATAGTAGCATATACAAAAAAAATGACCTCTGGCTTTAGTCATCTTGATCATTTTGCAACATGTGCAAAGGATTGTAGGTATTTCTCAAAGTACTGCAATCTCTTTCATGGTTCAATGTAGCGTATACAAAAAAAAATGACCTCTGGCTTTAGTCATCTTGATCATTTTGCTCTGAGTCCTTGTAACTTAGTTTTTGTGTTTACTGCAGCATCTTGGAGTCATCATCCAAGCCAACTCTCTTCTCCTCAGCCTGGACATTGTTCTGACATTACTGACCACCTTCTCATCCTGGATGCTCTTGACTTCTAAATCACTGGGCTTAGACATTCTATCAGACAATGCTATGGATGCAGAAATTTCAGGTGTCAGGTCTAATTTTCAAAACATTCAGAATTCATTTGAAATTTAGTCTACACAGCAATGTACTTTCTTTTAGCCATCCTCACATCTCTCTTGTGTCTCCTTTCCAGCTCACTTTCTGTATTCTTCTAATTCCCTGTATTGTGTGCTGCACACACACACGTGTGTGTTTTTCACATTGCTCTAGATTCTTTTTTTGAATTATTTCTCCATTGCTTGCATGGTTGTTCCGAGCAGTGTGTCGTGTTGATTGACTGCACAGTGATCAGCTTACTGGCCATCTTGTATTCCTTTCCTCTGATGTTTCCTAAGTCTACCTTTGGAAGCTTTTCATTCTGCAGATAGAGAACCTTGACCTTCAGCATCTTCCTTACCAGTTTATCTGCCTTTAGTCTACTTCATCTGATCAGCTGCATTCACACAATAAATATTATCTTCATCTCTTGTGATCTCTTTTGTAGTCATTTCCAATAACCTGTCACTTCACAGCTAAACACCTTCTTGTGAGACTCCAGCCTTCCCATTGCCCTCTCTTCCTTCTGGTCTCATCACCCTCTGTTCTTTGTAAGGTAATTACATCTTCCATCCTAGACAGTCCTGGTTGATGCCTTTTGCTTCAAAGTGACCATTAATTGTGACCCTTTTATTCTCGAAAATACCCTATTTTGATAGCAAATTACAGGATCATTTTATCCACCTGAGATATTGGTCAAGACTATACAAATGGACTTTGTGAGTCTCTGTATTTTGTATTTGAGTTGCCCTCATGCTTGTCAGTATTGGTACTCTCACTCGTCTTCCTGTGAGTTTTTTTTTTTGTTGTTCTCATGCACTCCTTATCATAACTCTAATATCAAATCATGGTCATGCTATGCAGGGCCATGTAGAATCAGGGTTCATTTTTAAAACTGGGGCTGTGACCACTTCCTGTTTTTGACTCATAATTGCCATATTTAAAAATTGGGGCTATGATTACTACATGTTTATGACTCACTATTATATATATATCACTGCATATAAAATTTTGAAGCATTCTGAATAGAAAAAGTTTAAAACAAAACAAAAAATAAGATTTTGACCTTATTTAGTCTATTCCTGATTTAAAATTACAAGTATTTTTAACCCGTGTCTTAATTTGTAATGTTTCCTGGTATGTTTCTGAGTGAAATAATGGATATCTGAGGTTTTTCATTTCATTTTTTCTAGAAAAAAATTTCTGAACCTTCTACAGTTAAATAACATCATGGCTATAAAGAATTATGAAACAAAACAGGCTTTTTGCCATTTTTAATAAAAGAAGCTGGTATTTTCCCTTACACAAAACTCTGAAATTTTAGCACTTGTAGTTTTTGCACGTTGGTTGGGAGGTCAAGCGTGACCTGGAAGTGCTCCTGTTTTTCTCCTGGGTTCTTGCCTTTATGAAAGAGCAAGGTTGCCGAGTATTCAGAAAGGTCCTATGGACTTATCTCTTTCTACACAATGTTTCAGTGGAATTCAGGACAAATGTGGGTTGGTGTTAGGAAGGAACAGATGATTGAAAGCAACAATTTGTGTCTCTTTTCTTGTTCCTAAAGGAATTCTGCTGGGTCTTATCAGAGCTGCTGGAAGAAAACAGCTGAGGATTGAGCACAGTGAATTAATTTCCTCACATCTTTCAATAAGTAGAAGTTGGTGAAAAGGAATGTAAACATTCTTATGGTAAAAGGAGTTCAAAAAGAAGCCCTAAATCCTTAGAATTAATAAGCTAATAAACCAAGACATAAAACTGCATGATTATTTGCATGGCTGATAAGAAGGAAAAGAATTCCAGATATCTTTTTGAAGAAAGGAACAATAAAACAAGCATATTTTAAAATAAAGCCACATTAAACACTATACAATAGCAAAAATATTGAAGGTTCCAAATACGAGAAAGTAAACATAAGCTTTTATTGACAGAAAATACCTTGAAGAGTGATGATTTGCGATGTTAACTTCCATTGCTGAGGACTACTGAAGGTTTTCCTTTTTTTTTTTTAAATTTCCTAACTTCTTGTACCTTTCACATTCCCTGTTCATTATGGCTTTTCAGAAAGCTACTTTTTTTTTTTCCTGCATGAATCACTGCAGCCTCAACTTCCTGGACTCAAGCGATCCTCTTGCCTCAGCCTCCTTAGTAGCTGTGATTACAGGCGCAAGCACTTTGCCTGGGTAGAAAGCTTCAGTTTTTGAGTTCCTTATTTCTTATGTGATGAAACTATGATTATATATTTTTTTCAGTTGTTAGAAGCACACTTTTAAAAAAGAAAGTTATCCTTCATTTTACGAAGATGATGCTATTATTAGCCGTCAATGTTAGGTGCTTCAAATTGTTGTCTGGATTTACATCGCCTACTCACATTTTCCGACTTGGTTCCCTGGCAACTATGGGCATTAATTTAGGTGAGGGTTTTTCAGAGATGGAGTGCAGTTGAGGGTCATGGAAGAGAACAGTGGTCCTTAAAGTTTGCTGCAGATCAGAACTATCTAGAGAGCTTAAAAAAAAATCTTGATATCTAGATTATATGACTTACCAATGAAACCTAAATTTCTGGGTAAGGGATTTAAGTATTAGATTACTGTTGTACTTCAATCTATGTTCATGAAGAATATGGGTCTGTAGTCTTGTTTTCTTGTAATTTTTAACAGCTTTATTGAAGTGTAATTAACGTACAATAAATTTTGACATATTTATACACCTGTGAAACCATGATCACAATCAAGATAATAAATATATTCATACATTTTTGCAAGGCCCTTGATAATCTCTTCCTTCTACCCTCCTTACCTCGTCCGGGAAACTTCTCACCTGCTTTCTGTCACTATGGATTAGTCTGCATTGTCTAGAATGGTGTATAATTAGAGCCACAGTATATGCTCTATTTGCTCTGGCTTCTTTTAACAGAAAGAGGTTACATTTGACATGTAGGTATTACAAATAAAACTGCTAGGAACATTAATTTACAATCTTTGTGCAGATATGCTTTAATTTTGGGGGCCTCAAATACTGAAGAGCAGAATGGCTGGGTCAAATGTAAGTTTAAGTTTTAAGACTCTGACGACTTTTTTTCCATGGTGGCTGCACCCTTTGACTTTCTTATCAGCACACAATATCATTCCAATTTCTCTACATCTTTGTCATCACTTGGTATAGTCAACCTTTAATTTTAGCCATTTCTCACAGATACATAGTAGTGTCTTATGATAGTTTTAATTTGAATTTACTTAATGACTACTGACATTGAGCATATTTTTGTGTGCTTCTTTGCTAACCATATATAATATTTGGTAAAGTGTCTGTTCAACTTTTTAACATTGAGCTACTGCCCATTTCTTAATGAGCAGTAAGGGTAAAAACCTTATATGTAAAATAATATATATTTTATATATTAAAAGTATACTTCTAGATAGAAATCCATTGTCAGACATACAATACTTTGCAAATATTTTCTCACTATGTGTTGAGTTCTCATTATTTTAACAGTGTTTTTTGAAGGAAAAAAATTTTAACTTTGATGAAGTTCAATGTATTGAGTTTTTTGCTGATTTTTGTGTGTGTGCTTTTGCCAAACTCAAGGTCACTAAGATTTTTTCCTACTTATTTATTTAGAAATTGTATGATTTTTGCTCTTATATTTAGTTATGTGATCCATTTGAATTAATTGTGAAGAAAGGGCACAGGTTTATTTATTTATTTTTCTATATGGATGTCTAGTTTTTCCAGAACTTTTTGCCAAAAAGATTATCCTTTCCCTTATTGAACTACCTTGGTAACTCTTTGAACATCAGTTGATTATATACATGTGGTTATATTTCTGAACTCTTTTCTGTTATATTGTTCTATTTACCTGTTTTTATACCAATGCCACACGGTCTTGATTACAGTGGCTTAAAGTACAGTAGTATAAGTTCTCCATCTTTATTTTTCTTTGTCAAATATTTTTGGCCATTCAAGGTCCTTTGACTTTTAATATGAAAATACAGTGGTATAAGTGCTCCATCTTTATTTTTTTTCCAATTTTTTGGCCATTCAAGGTCCTCTGACTTTTAATATGAAATTTAGAATCAGCTTTTCAAATTCTACCAAAAGAAAAAAAAATAGCCTGCTGGACTTTTGATTGACTCTCTTGAACATATAGATTGAACCTTAACAATATTAAGTCTTCTAGTATATGAATGTGGTATGTGGTATTACTGTCCATTTATTTAGGATTTCTTTAATTTTTTCAGCAATGTTTTGTCATATTCAATGTCCAGATCTTGCATGTCATTTGTCAAATTTATTCTCAAGTGTTTCATATTTGTGATGCTATTATAAATGGTAATTTTCCTAAATTTCAATTTGACTATTCATTGTTAGTATGTGAGAACTATAATTGGTTTTTGTATACTGATCTTTTAGCCTACACGCTTGCCAAAATCACTTATTAATTCTAGTAGTTGTTTCAGTAGTCTCTGCAGGATTGTCTACATAGAAACCATGTTTTTTCAAAGATAGATGGCCCTAACTCCTATGATGACAATGTTGCTGCCATTCACCTTTTTCTTGCCTTATAAGGCTGGCTGGAATAGCCAGCAAATGCTAAATAGAAATGATGACAGTAGCTGGGCTCAGTGACTCAGCCTGTAATCCCGCAACTTGGGAGGCTGAGGTGAGTGGATTGCCTGAGCCCGAGGGTTCGCGACCCACCTGGGCAACTTGGCAAGACCTCATCTCTACAATAAATCAAAAATTAGCTGGGCGTGGTAGCGCGCCTGTAGTTCCAGCTACTTGGTAGGCTGAGGCAGAAGGGTCGCCGGAGCCCAGCAGGTCGAGGATGCAGTGTCTGGGAGCGGCCACTGCACTCCAGTCTGGGCAACAGAGTGAGACTCCAACTCAAAAAAATGAAAAGAAAAAGAAATGATGCCAGTCATGCTCCTCACCTTAGAGGAAAAGCACTTTGTCTCTTACCATTTAAGTATGATGCTAACATTTCCATGATGCCTGTTTTAAGTTGGGAAGTTCCCTCCTATTTGTAGCTTGCTGAGACTTTTTATCAGGAGTAGATGTTGAATTTTGTCAGAGTCTTTCTCTGCATTTATTGAAATAATAATATGGTTTTTCTATTAACATGATGAATTACATGGACTAAATTTCCAAATGTTAAAACAGCTTTGCATTCCTGAGATAAAGCTTAGTTGCATTGCTCTTTTTATATACATACTTTTGGATTCAATTTGCCAACATTTAAGACTTTTATGTTCATGATAGATTTTGGTCATGTAGCTTTCTTTTTATTTCCTTGTCTGGTTGTGGGATCAGGGTAAGACTGGACTTGTAGAATGAGTCATGAAGCAGTCCCCACCTTGTCAGTTTTTCTGGAAGAGTTTGTAGAGAATTGATATTATTTCTTCCTTGAATGTCTGGTAGAATTCACCTGTGAAGTCATAAGGCTAGATTTTTCTTAGTGAAGGCAAGAGTTTTTAACTACAAATTAAAGTTCTTTCATAGATATGGGGCTGTCAGTTTTTTATTTGAATGAACTTTAGTAGTTTGTGTCTGTCAAGGTATTTGTTTCATTGAACTTGTCGAATTTATTGCTTTAAAGTTGGTTATAATTTTTTATCCTCTTAATATATTTAGGACTCCATGCTGTCATTTCTCTCATTTCTGCTTTGGTAAGGTGTGTCTTCCTTCTTTTATTCCTGCTCAGCCTGGTGAGAGGTTTATCAATCAATATCCGATCAGTCTGGTCAGAGGTTTATGTTCTCAGTGAACCAGCTTTTGGTTTTATTTATTTTTTTATATATATATTTTCTATTTCATTGCCTTTTGCTCTAACCTATATTATTTCCTTTATTTTGTCTACTTTTAGATTGCATTTATCCTCCACCCCGCCCCCCCTCCAAGTTTCTTAAGATGGAAGCCAGGATCTTTAATTGAAGACTTTTCTTCTTTTTCAATATAAGTGTTTAGTACTATGAATTTTCCTCTTAGTACTGTTTTTCTCACAAATTTTGCTATACTGTGATTTTATTTTCCTTTACTTTAAACTAGCTTCTCTTTCATCTCATGGTTATTTAGATGTGTATTTGGTTTACAAATATTTGGAGATTTTTTACATTTTTTTAATGTTAATGATTTCTGATTTAATTATACTGTGGACAGAACATATTTTGTATGATTTAAATTTTTTAAAATTTATTGAGACTTGTTTTATGGCTTAGAATATGATCTGTTTTAGTAAATTGTCCCTGTATACTTAAAAGTAAAGTGAATATATCCTTTGTTCATCTTATATAATCTCTCAGTAAGAGAACCAGGTATCAGTATTTTGTGTGTGTGGGTGTGTGTTTGTTTTTGTTGTTGTTTGTTTGATTTTAATGCCTTTCAGGAAATTCTAATGTGTAGCCAAGTTTGAGGGCCAATAGGCTAGACCAGAGTTCTCAAATTTAGCATGCATCAGAATTACCTCAAGGCTTGTTGGCTTGTTAAAACACAGATTACTGAGTGCCACTCCCAGACTTCCTGATCCAATAGTTCTGGAAATAAGCCTAAGAATGTGCATTTTTAACAATTTGTCAGATGATGCTGAAGATATTCTGGAACAACACTTTGAGAGGGACTGAACTAGGTCCTTTATACCTATAGTGTAGGTCAGAGACTGGCAGCATAATCCCAATATATTTTAGTACTTTTAGTTCTGCTTTCTCTACATCCCACAAATTTTATTATACTGTGATTTTATGTTTCTTTATTTTATACTAACTTGTCTTTTCTCTCATAGTTATTTAGCTGTGTATTTGATTTCCAATATTTGAGGATTTTCCATACAAATTTTTTTTTTAGATTAGAGAATACAGTTAATTTAAAAGTAAATTAGTGAGAGAGAGAGAGAGAGAAAGAGAGAAAGAGAAGATTCACCTCCCCAAGGTAGGGGAGGAGGCCAAAGCCAGGAAGCATGGCAACAGCCATAGCTCAAAGAGCACGTGGCCACACCAGAGTCTAGCAAGGCAACTGTGGCGATGTTCAGGCGGTGGCCCAAAATTTTTTTAAGGTTAGTGATTTCTGATTTAATTATATTGTGGACAGAGAACAGATTTTGTATGATTTACCATATCTAGTCATCAAAATCTGCATTTTAGTTAAGATTCGCTGCTTATTTGTATGTATGTTGAAGTTTTATGTATCACTGAGCTACAGCATTGATTTTTATTTTAATTCAGTAGGTTTAAGGTGAGTCCTGAGATTCCCCACTGCTAATCCATTGGCCTGTGATCCACACTTTGAGAGGCAGGGAAGAGAACATTGACTGAATGCCATGCAGTGAAGAGGAAGTGACAAGAATAATGATATGAAATCTTCCTATACAGAGTTTAACATTTCATAGTATCTTGAGATGCCAGGGAATGTACATAAAGATTAATAACTGACACATCTAATTAGTTAAGAGGCTAGTGAATATCAAAAGGAGGTGATGTTTGAGGTGCTGACATTATAGAATTTGAATTCATGCTGAAATCATAGCTTATTTCAGTAGGTATCTAGGTAAACAGATATGAGTTCTGGGTGAGACCCAGAAATTTAGAGACATAGGTGTTCTGAATGATGATGATTTAAGGTGTGGTCTAGCTTACCTACGGGAGAGGAGAGATGGACTCAGAATTGAGAAGTTTATAGAACTATGGGAACAGGTCATATTATAACACATATATGGAAAAGACCAAGGCCACAGTGCTAGCAGACAGAATAGAACAAGAACATCACAAGCTAGGTTAAAAGACTTACCTGGCAATGGGTTTCAATCTTGTGTATACATTAAAATCACCTGAAAACTAAAAAAATCAACAAAAAACCCACAAATTGATCCCTATGTCCATACTGACATAAACACATAAATAAACAAATGGGAGAGAAGAGAAAGGGTTTCCTTATAAAGACTCCAATGATTGAACAAACATGAGGAAAGCTGAATGTCACTGTTAGAACATTACAGTAACAATTGGTACAGGCAAAGACTGACTGATACTTGCTCAAATTAGTTTTTATGTTTGAGGAGAAAAAAAAATATTTGCACGGACTCAGAGTATTTTCTGCAAGCTGTTTATCAATTATAAAGGTGGAACCAGTATTGCTGCAGTGGAGAAACCCAGAAGATACTACATTAACTAAGTGTTCAAGTTAGTATCACCAGTAATTACACATATTGACTTAACGTACCCATTGCTATAATGTACTAAGAAGGATACGTCATTTCTGTAATATGCTGACAAAAATAAAACAAACCTTGTCATAATAATGAGAAAACATTAGGGAAAACTACGCTGAGTAGCATTCTATAAAACAAGTGACCAGTAAGCGACCAGTACTCTTTAAAAGTGTTAGAATTGTGACCGATAATTCTGCCGCCGATTGGAGAGACAGAGGAGAAAGCAAGTGCCATGTGGGATCCTGAATGGGATCCCAGAACAGAAAAGGATGTTTCTAGAAAGACAGGTGAAATTCAAACAGCGTCTGTAGTTTCAGTAAAAGTTTTGTACCAATGTTAATTTATTGGTTTTGATAACTGTACTCCGGTTTTATAAGATATGACATTAGGAGAAGCAGGAAGAAGGGCACACAGAAACTGTTCCATTTTTGAAAATTTTCTGTAAATCTAAATTTATTTCAAAATAAAGAGTATAAAAAAAGGATTAAAAAATACAGATGACTAAGCCATACTACTGGCCAGTTAAACTGATGATTGAGAATCACTGATTCAGGTTACTGAGATTGTAGTCCTTGGACAGTTTGGAAACCCATAGCATTCAACATTCTTATAGAAAAGCAATATATATGTATACTAAATTTCTTTAGACTTCAAAGATCTTGCCTCTTCAAGGAAAAAGAAAGAATAAATCATCCAGTGTTTGTTAAGCATCTTCTGTGTTCCAGCCATCAGAGATGAAAAGATAGCCAAAGCTCTAACCTGCCATTGTGTGAGTTTATAATTTAGTAGGAGACAGAGACAAGCAAACAAATAGGTTGACAGTATTTTCATATTTGAACCACATAAAGGACAAGTGGGGCAGGAGCATGGTGTGAGATTTTTTCTGGGCAGAAGTGAGTTTTAGCACTGCCCAACCCTTAGACGTTCCACTGCAAAGAGCATGCATTCACCTTAATGAGACTCCTCAGTAAGTGTCGAGTCGACTTGGGAAGTAAGCTTTGATTAGTGACCATCCCATTTCAGTCCCCTACCATCGCAGTGACATTTAAGCACCCCATACACTGCATAAGGGGAGCGATGCCTTTAAATAAACTTTGCATGGCCAGGAGCCAAGAGATTCATTATTTCGTCCTCAATAGACCAGAGCTCTTCTTGAAAAATTTGTTTAGTGGTGGTGTCAAAATGCGAATCAAACCTCGGTGTAGCACCAGACTCATTAGTTGAATTATTCATAGAGGCGTCTCAGTCTTCATGAAACATGTTAAGCCCAATAAAAAAAAAAAATTAAAATTCCACCCACACTATCCAGGTGAAAAGAACCAAAACATCCTTGGACGTCCCCCCGCCCCCCAAGAACCAAAAATATTTGTTTTAAACAAAATGACTAAATCTTGTACTTTCAAAAACTTTACATTTCAGCCAGAATTTTAAAATGTCATTTCAGATGTTTTGTTTTGTGTAGGGGGATTTAGTGTACAAGGAGGGAAAGGATCATTTTATTATAATCAAGGAATTGCAGTGTATGGTTTTAAAGCATGGCTTCACATTTTTTCTGGCATTTCTGTCATGGAGAGTGAGGGTCTATATCCTGTCCTATGGAATCTGGGCCAACTTTAGTAATGAGCTTGTAACTTACAGAATGCAGTGGAAGCAACGTGCGTGTCTTCTGAGGCTAGTTCAAAGAGGGGCACAGCTTCCTCCAGCTCTTCCTGGTGTACTTGCTCTGGGGGAAGAAGCCATCCTGTAAACCTCCAGGGAGACCACCGTGCTGAAGAGGCCTGCATGGGTGCTGTGGACAGCACCAGCTGAATGCCAGCAACAGCGAGCTTCACCCGCAGCCCCAGGAGGAAGCCATCTTGATTGGCTAGCTCAGTGGAACCTTTGGTTGACCCCAGTCACACCCCCTCTCATTATGCCTTCCTGAGGGACCCCAAGTGAGAACTGCCTAGCTAAGGCCTTCCTCCAATTCTGATCCACAAAACAATGCCCAAAATAAAACAGTTGTTGAAAGGTACTGAGTTTTGTGGCAGTTTGTGGTGCAACAAGTGTAACTAGAAGAACTTCAGAAAGTGTGTATGCAATGATTTGTTTCTGGAACAGTTTGTATGTTTGAAGGTCTTCTTCACCAATTAGGTTCACTTACAGACTACAGAAATTGAATTACTGACCAATGGCTGTCTAAATTCCATTGTGTGTTCTAGGTTTTACATGCATGTATCTAAGAGCAGCTACTTGGATTAGTTGCCTTCTCTGTGGGAAGGATTCACAGTTTAAATACGCTCAGAAGGGCAACTGCTGCCAGGGAGGAAACGTGCTTGGATGGACTGGAGACTCAGACCTGGATTTCCTGGCTCCAGCCACCTGTTTCAGCTGAGCTAAAACAGTCTGTGTACAGAGGTGTCTGAAAGTGGTCATTAGGAAAGAAAGTGAGCTATACTCATTTTGAAAGCTTGATTTTAGGGAGAGAAAAAAATTCTAAGGTCAAATCTAGAAATAACCCTAATGTCTTGAGAGCTTCCTCAGGGCCCTCTCATCTAGGGTGGAGGTGTGTGCATGCACATGTGTGTGTGTATGCGTGTGTGTATGCCTGTTTGTGTGCACGTGTATGTGTGTGTGTGTGTGTGTGTGTGTGTGTGTAGACGAGGAAGCCCTCCATGACTAGGTGAGAGAAAACCTCAAGGTGCTCTGCATTGCTACCAACGCCACTCAAGATAAGTCTCCTCTGTTGCATCTTCAGCACCTGCAGGGCAGTGTTGGCTGAACTTGGAAGCTGATGAACCGATTAGGCCATCTCCTGGCAAATCCTACAGGGATGTGTCTAGAAGTTTTCTTAGGATGGAGGAGGTGACACTAGTTACCTTTAGTTTTTGGATGTGAGGCGTCAGACTCAGAAATAGATGGTTATCAACAGACAATGAACAATCAGTTGGAGAACAGTACTCAGGTTTTAGCTTTAAAATAACATTTATATTAAATCCAGTCTATCATAATCTATATTTATTTTGTAAGGACTCATCACTATTTGAATATCTGTGAGATTCATTTCAGCTTTTTAGCACAAGAACAGGGCCCCTTCCATCCTTGTCTTACTCTGCCCTTTCTTTTTCAGTCCCTCCCTCCCTTCTCTTCTCCCTCCCTCCCTTCTTCCCTCCTTCCCTCCTTCCCTCTCTTGTTTCCTTCCCTCCTTCTCTTCCTTTTCCCCTGATCTGTATCCCATTCCTGTTTTCTCCATTCTGTCTTTACCTGACATTTCCTTTCAACACGAACTGAGGTATTTTGCAAGCTATAATGTAAAATATAAGTAGGATATAACACCTATATCTAGGGATATTAGTGACCCTAGATATAAGTGTTATATCCCTACAGAGGGATACGACATGGAGTTAGGAGCAAAACAAATCTAAAGACCTCCCACAAAAGCCTAAGGAGCCGGTACAAAAAGACTGTAGATTTGTACTAATTGGCGGACCAGCAGCCAACAAGAGAGAGAAAGCCACTTGATGACTTACACCACTTACAGCATCTATGATACAAAAAGAGGCTAATTGGCCAGGAAAAGCTTACCTATTTCTTGTAATAGGGACAGGCAGGAATCTCTCCCCAGGGTGTAATGTTCTGAAAAGCAAACCCAACAAGTACCTCCCAGGAGATACAAAAATAGGCTTTGTGGGGCTGTTTTATAGAGCGGACCTTGCTGTAAGCAGATGGTATTTTGCCAAAGCTTAGTTCAGTAGCAACAATTTGATGAGCTCCTGTCACTACCCTACCTCTTCATAATTGTCAGGTAGTAACAAAACCTTCTAAACAGAAAAAGAAAAGACTTAAAAAGCTCAGGAGAGGGAGTCAAGGCAAGCAGTCATGGCATCCCAGTCTGAACACAGGCAAACATCCAGACCCCCATAAGCATAACTTACATTAAATATAAGCTAGGAACTATATTCCACTGAGAGGGTAAGGAAACTCAATCTGTAAAATTAATTAATTCCAGAGAAGATGAAGTGCACACGACTCGCTTAATGGGGGATCCTGTACCAGAAAATAGTAGGAGATACAAATCTACTCCTGCCTCTAAAGAGGAGTCCAAAGAGTATACTTTTAATTTAATAACATCAAGAAGATTTTCTAAGACAGTACGGTTTCTGAGGTGGCAGACAGGAAAGTGTTTCTGCAGTGTTTTGGGTGTTTAGTCTATTTTATAGATCTCATTAAGATATCTCATGTCACAGAACCCCACGTTCCCAAGTGCAGCGTCTTAATCTGACATTTCATTTGTGGTCTCCATATTCAGGTATCTTGTGGTGTTCAGGTATCTTTGAGTGCTTGGTCAGGGCTTTATTTAAAACATCAGTGGCAAGGACCCTAGTATTTTCTCCCTCTCCTTGTCTGTCATGGGTCCATGTTTCCATAAATCCAATCAAAATGAATGACTAGAAAAATGATCACATGCTTTGATATTGTGTCAATATCAGCACATGTGAAGAAGTTTCTAAATACTCACTCTGACTCTGTATGTTATTTCCTTGAGGATCAGTAACAGTTTGTAGGTGGGCTTGTGGTATCCAGGTCATACTTGGCAGATGTGGCTCCCAGGTACCTGATGCTATTCTCAGTCAGAGTTTAGTTAGTGCACAGTCAAGTTGAAATGCTATTTGGTTTAACACCTTTCAATAGGTTTAATCACCTTCTTGGCCATTTAAAAGTTATGATGCTGGCTACAGATAAAAGACACAAGGCAAACCCTTGTGTGATGGGCCAACATAGGCCACATCATTTTGAGGACTCAGTACAAAATGAAAATACAAGGCGCCTTATTCACAGAGTATTAACAATTGCAAGACAGTAACAGCAGGGCATTAAACCACAGTAGGGCTCTTCTAAAGGCAGGGCCCTGTGCAACTGCATAGGTCAATGTGTCCGTGAAGCTGGCCCTGACTGGGGTCCTCCAAGTACTGATGGTCCTCAGTGCCATCTGCCCGCACTGAGGGATGCTCTAAGAGACATTCTGGTGACTACCCAGGTCCGTGTGGTATCTAAGTTCAAAGATGCTGCTACCGTTCCTTGACATGTGCATGACCAAAAAAAAAAAAAAGAAAAGAAAATCAATCGTTCTTTTCATGCTGCATTAATGTTCAACCAGACGTGTGTTAGAGACTATTGTTAGTTTAATTCAAGTTTCTTAGCCCTTTAGAGGACTTTTACTTAAAACTGACTTTCTAGGATTTCTGAATGCCAGGGTGACAAAGTTAGATAAAATGGACAGCTTGGTGGCAAGTTCCAAGAATTATTCTTAGGGAACAAACTGTTTTTCTTTCTTTCTTTCTTTATGAACAATATTAAATGGACTATTAGGGTGTGACAAAATAGGTTCCAGGTTCAATCTGAAAGGTGAAGACAGAAGAAAGGAATATATTTTAGACACATAATTTTGAGAGTTTTTTTGAGTCAGAGTCTCACTCTGTTGCCCAGGCTGGAGTGCAGTGGCATGCTCATGACCGCTGTAGTCTCGAACTGCTGGGCACAGGAGATCCTTCCACCTCAGCCTTCCAAGTAGCTGGGAACAACAGGCGAGCGCCTGCATGCCCAGCTAACTTTTAAATTTATTTTAGAGATAAGATTTTGCCAAGTTGCCAGGCTGGTCTCAAAAACCTGGGCTCAGGCAATCCTCTTGCCTCCTTCTCCCAAAGTGCTGGGATTGCAGGTTTGAGCCATTGCACCTGGTTGAATTTTAATTGCATTGAGGCAGATTTGCTCTAACCATCTTCTCAAACTTTTAATAATGTCTGCTACACACAAACAAACCTGTGTGATGAATTCCCCCCACACACTTTTTTTTTAGTAAATCAAATAAATGGACTATTTCACTTACTTTACTTTCATTTTAGGGTGCACATGGTGCAGAGTAGAGACATGTATGTAGCATATATATGACAGAACCACAATGAACAAGACCTTGGATTGTGGAGCCAAACTACCTGTATGTGCATCTTAGCTCTAACCCTTCCCAGCTCCCTTATCTTGGGAGGTCATTATCTCCTCTGTGCTACAGTTTCCTCTGATAATAATGTATAATAGTCCCTGATGTGGCAGTAAAGCTCTGAAGACAGTGTCTGGTTCAAAGTAAAAAATTAAAAAAAAATGTAAGTGTTAGTTGGTATTTTTTTTTTTTGAGTTGGAGTATCACTCTGCCGCCCAGACTGGAGTGCAGTGGCACACATATGGCCACCCCAACATCAACCTGCTGGACTCCAATGATCCTTCTGCCTCAACCTTCCAAGTAGCCGGAACTACAGGCGCATGATACCATGCCTGCCTAATTTTTTTACTTATTGTAGAGACTAGGTCTCATCAAGTTACCTGGGCTGGTCTCGAATTCGGGGGCTCAGGCAATCCACTCACCTTGGCCTCCCAAAGTGCTGGGATTACACGCTGAGCCACTGAGCCCGACCAGCTGGTATTTTTAATTTATAAACTATATTAATTTTGATAAAGCTCAGGAGAGTATAAATCCACTGAAAAGGCATAGAAACCTTGGGGAGGGTACTGAGTCCTATGGCTTTTATCAGTCTGATTAGATCTTAAGAGTGTGCCACAGCACTGTATATGGCGGTTGTTCTAGGTTGAGCTCTTCCCCACTATTCCTACTTGGGCCCATGCTGTTTTAACATGGCCATTTTGGTGAGGCCATTTTGATAAGGTCATTTTGATGAGCCAATTTGGTGAGGCCATTTTGGTGGGGACATTTTGATAAGGTCAATTTTATGAGGCCATATTGTTGAGGTCATTTTTATGAGGCCATTTGGACACAGACCAAAACAAACGATTAAATGCCATCTTTTTTAAGTGCACTGACATTAAGGAACCATCTCTGTTTCTACCACACATCCTGTCACCCCTAACCTGCACTCTTTCATTTCTTCACCACTTCTTCAGCTGTCCTGCTTGGGTGTCCACAGCTAGCCCACATGCTTAAATCTGCTTTCCTATGGTTTATCTCTTCCATGTGTCTGTCGAATGCTTCCCTCACCTTTGTTGCCATCCACCTCTCTCTTCCTCAGTAATTCCTTGCCTGTTTATGAGCTCTGCCATTATTTGCCTGCTCTCAGCATCTTGTCATGGGAGACTGGGGCATCACATGGCTCTCATGCTGCACACCTGCCAGGAGGAGGCTGCTATCCCCCGGCGAGGGATGCTGTACTCTAAATAGTGGTCTTCAGGCTTTGCGATGCATCGGAATCACCCAGAGGGCTTGTTAGAAGCAGATTGCCAGATCCCATCCCCAAAGCTTCTATTTGTTGGATCTGAATAGTGCCCAGGAGAAGAAGGTGTTGGTGTCATTCAGGACTGGGGAGAATGTAAGGCAGGAATCCATGGCCAGGAGATCACCTCACCTCTCATGTACAAGTGTAATCTTCAAGGCCAGGGTTTTTTATATGTAGTGTCATGTATTGCATAACAATGCCTTGGCTAGCAATGGGCTGCAGATACAATGCTGGTGGTCCCGTAAGATGATAATGGAGCTGAAAACTCTCTGTCACTTGGTGACTTCCTAGCCAATGTAACATTATAGCACAATGCATTACTTACAAGTTCCTGATGATGCTAGTGCAAACAGGCCTACTCTGCTGCCAGTTGTATGAAAGTATAGCACATATGTATATGTACTGCACATAGCACTTGATAATATAATGAATGACTATGTTACTGGTTTGTGTATTTATTATACAATATATTTTATTGGTATTTTAGAATGTACTCCTATCTATTAAAAAAAAAAGCTAATTGTAAAACAGCCTGGGTTGTGTCCTTCAGAGAGATTCTGGGAGGAGACATGTTTATCACAGGAGATGACAGCTTCATGCATGTTGTTGCCCTGAAGACCTTCCAGTGGGGCAAATGTGGAGGTGGAGACAGTGATGGTGATGATCTTGACCCTGTGCAGGTCTAGGCTCATAGATGCATTTGTGTCTTAGTCTTTTAACATTGAAGTTTAAAATTTAAATACATAAGTAAATAATTTTAAAAAGGATAAAGCTTATAGAATAAGGATATAAAGAAGTAAAATATTTTTGAACAGCTGTACAATGTGTGTTTTAAGCTGAGTTATTGCAAAAAGTTAAAATGTTTACAAAGCAAAGTTACAGTAAGCTAAGGTTAATTTACTACTGAAGAAAGAAAAACATTTTTAACTAAATTTAGAGTATCCTAGGTGAACAGTGTATATAAAGTCTGCAGGAGTGTACAATAATGTCCAGGACCTTCACATTCACTCACCACTCATTAACTTGCCAAGAGAAACTTCTAGTCCTGCAAGCTCCATTCATGGTAAATGGCCAATACAAATGTAGCATTTTTTATCTTAATACTATATTTTTACTATACCTTTTCTAGTTTAGATATGCAAATACTTACCACTGTATTACAATTGCCTCCAGTATTCAGGACAGTAACATGCTGTACAGGTTTGCAGCCCAAGAACAATAGGCTAGACCACACAGCCTGGGTTTGTGTAATGCACTTTATGGTGCTCACACAATGAAGAAATCACAACTGACACATTTCTCAGAAAATATTCTTGTGGTTAAGCAATGCATTTCTATATATTCATATACATATATGTATGCACACACATATCACACACATATATAATATATATGTATGTATATATGTGCCAAAAAATGTATACACATTTTAAGATGTTATCTATGTATGATTTTTCAAAGTTGAATTGAATTACAGTAGCAATTCACTCAACTGTGCTTCCGCCATTTTCTTTGATTGTCCTGTCACACGGCGTTTGATTAATTCCATCTTTTAAGCAAATGTCTTACTTAAAAAGTGTATATACTTTTGCATATATATATATATATATATATATATACAGACACACACACACACACACACACACACACATACACACACACACGTATATATTTTTTATTCCACTGGAATAAAAAAACATATTTTACTTCTTTGACAAATTTAGAAAGTTAATTTATTTGTGTCATGTCTATCCTGGCGTTAAAAAAAATATATATATATATATAACTTTTTAAAGTGCAGTTTAAGGTTCACAGCAAAACTGAGCAGAAAGTACAGAGATCCCTGTCCCCCTGCCCCCACATGCACGACATCCTGTTATCAGCATTCCCACCTGGTGGGACTGCATCTCTTATGGTGTGTGAACCTACATCATCCTGTCATTTTCACCCAAAGTCCATAATGTACCTTAGGGCTCACACTTGGTGGTGTACATTCTATGGGTTTGAGTATATGTGTAAGGACATGTTTCCAAAACCCTACTTAAAATAAATGCATTGTTATTAAATAATCAGATTTTCTTTAAAATTTTTTTTAATTTTAAAGATGTGGGTACAATTCAGGGTTAGGTATACAAATGTTCATCACGCAGTTACCCTTTTGGACGAAGTGTGTTCCCTTACCCCCCAGAAGTTTCCCACTACTACCTGTCCTGTCCCTCCCTCCCCTAGTAATCAGATTTTCATACTTTGCTTTGCTCTTATGAAGCATGTAGTTTTGCTCAGATGTAAAATACTTTTCATCTTGCTAAAAAGATCCATTTGCGCCTGGTTCCACCCCTCCCTGACCAACTCACACATGCTTTTTTTTATTCCTTCCAAAGTTAAGGAAGGAGTGATAAAAGAACTTATTGGCTAATTTAAATTTTTGTTTCCAAGTTAGGAAATTCCCAATAAAAGATGCTCTGCTTCAGATTTCAATGGCAAATCAGCCATGGAATTAAATGGATTAGTATAAAAAACTTTCTCAAAAAAGAAAAAGAAAATCCATTCTTATTTTGCTCTGAGTGTGTCTGTGATTTCAATGGCCCTGATGGTACCAGTGTGAAGCAGCCACCACGCAAATGGAGGGAGCAGCTGTGCTGTCACATTAGGGCAGGCACATTGGCAAGACCCTGGAGACTCTTGTCACTTGCGAGTTCCTCTCTTGCAGGTGGTGGTGACGTCCTTTAAACAAAGCTCCACTTCAACACGGCAGCCATATTTGCAAGGCAGTGTGTGTGGTGGCCAGGACTACAGGCTTTCGGATTCAGCCAGATCTGAGTTTGAATTTTGGCTCCAAAACTTGGGTTGTTTTTTACAGTTTCTCAGAGACCATTAAAATGGTGGAAATTAATGACAAAACCTGTCTTCTTGGGTTACTCTGAAATTTAGCAATGAGCTAAAAAAATACTTGTGACTATTTTTATTATTGGCAAATCCACTTCATTAAATCAACCATTCAACTTTCCACAAAGATAACTATTCATTAGTTCATTCCTGAATTCATTTATTCGTTTGTTCATTCATTCTTTCTTCATTGTTATTGGGTACTTGTGTATGTGTTCCATATGGGGCACCACAGAGTATCAACAGCTTTGCTTCTTCTCCATAATGATTTCACTAAGACAGAGATCAACATGAAACAGTTTCAATGATTAAAAAATTTAGATATAATGTGACACTTTATTTTTAACTTTTGAAAGTTGTATGGAGGGATTGGGATAGTAACCACCTCTAGTTGTTAACAGTAGTTTTCTAAGGAACTGTGATTGTTTGCGTTTTATATTTTCTTCTTTAAATTTTCCAAAAATTTTCAAATAAGTTTAGATAATTTGAGGATAAGAAAAGAAACAATTTTTATTAAAATATTTGTTTAAAGTGTCTGTCTAATTATGATGATGACAATGGTCATCAATAATAATTAATGAATGAGTTCCCCCATGCATAGGGCTTTGCATTACACATTGGAAGGCAGAGGTAGAAATAAGAAATAAAATCTGTGTTTAAGAGTCTTTTAGCACACTGGTGTGGTGGCGTGCCAACACTTTGGGAGGCCTAGGTGGGAAGATTGGTTGGTTGACCCTAGGAGTTTGATATCAGCCCAGACAACATAGTGAGACCTTGTCTTTACCAAAAAAAAAAAAAAGTCTTTTAGCAAGTTATAAAGATATTTTAATTATATTTTCATTAACTCATATTTTCTTGAGTTATACTTTCTTGAGTTAATATCTCATACTAACTCATATTTTATTAAGTTAATACAGTTACAGAATCTGAATGTTACCTCATGAGTAAGTTATATTACTATTTTTGTTGTTCGCCACATCCAATTTAATCAGATATACCACTCTCATCAATTTTTCAAAGGACAAAGAATAAAGCTTTGAGTTTAAAAATAAAGGACAATCAAAATAATGAGAAATGATAATAAATATCTTGCCTGGTAAAAAAGTCCTCCAAAAAATTCTTAGAAACCTTCCTTGAACTTCACAATTAAAAGTTGCATATATTTGTGCTCTTAGAATAAGAAGTTTTAAAAATTTAGTCCTATTTTTAGCTAAAAATATGATCCTGACCTAACTATACCTCATACTGGCTCTAACTACCCAGACTAACATGAACACTAATAGGTTGTCATTTTAAGAATACTTACCAGGTGACTGATCATGTCATTGGCCATTTCTTGGTGATTATGGGAGGGAATAAAAATCAGATAGAAGATGAAATTGTGTCAGAACTCTCTATAATCACCGAATCTAGGACAAATGAGAGTTTGCTGTTTGTGTAAAGTATGTTTGCTATTTTCTACGAGATGTCAAATGTCAATCGCTCTGAGATCACAAACACAAAACAACCAGAATTTAACAAGAGCTTTTCCTTTGGTGTAAACAAATTCAGCAGCCAAACTCATGGAGTATTTCAGAATGTTGAGGGGTATCAAGGGACCGGTACAGCTTGGCAGTGTTGCGGATTATGGAAGCAATATATGATAGCTGTGGTATTTACCAAAAGCTGGGATATTTCTACCTATTCATGATATTGGATCCCGGAATGCATCTGCTTCACAGTGCTGCAAAGGCCTCATAAGTTACGTTTGTAGCTGAGACCTGAGAGGTCTGATAATAGCTTATAATTTTTCCCCACTATGAAATCCAATTATACTTCAAGAACTCATACAAGCTAAAATAATTATTTTTCTCAAACTTGATTCAAATCATCATTATAGCTGTCAGGCCTGAAGTGAAAAACATTGCATAAGGTATTATTTTTCTTTTTAAAGAAAAACAAAATGAAATGAGTACTATTTGCTCTTCAATTTCCATCTTCGAAGAAAAAAATTTTTTGAACAGGTATGATTCTTATCAACTTAAAGCGATTTTTATCAAGTATTGGATTAGTCAATTGAAAAAAAAAGAGGAAAATGTATTCAATTTAATGCATACATGCCTGTGGTAGATAAAATGCAGTTGAACTTAAAATGGCCAGGAGGTGATCCGTTAAGTTGTTTCTGGGACTGCAGTGAGGCATTTGGGTGAACACTCACGTACTTGAGCTCATAGAGCGTCAACAAGGGAGCAGTGGTGAGTCCAACAATGGATTCCAGAGACAATAGAGGTCCACCTACCACAATGCTGCTCATTCCAAAAATATTTCTTGGGTTGTCTACCAGGCACCACACTTTATTGGGCATCCAAAGCTTCTGAGACAAATCTCAAGAAGCTCACAGCATAGTGGGGTAGTCAGATAATATCAACACTCTGACTGGGGAGTCTTGTGGGAACCTTGAGCAGGGTGTTCTTAAGGTCTCTGGGTGGTGGGGGAGAGTCGTTTGTTTTTCAGAGCGAATTCTGAGGCTTAGTGAGGTCTTATAACTAAAGAGTGATGGTACCGGGATTCAGAGCCCATATTGTTCCCTGTCCTATGTTAACTCCTCCTGAGGCTGGGAGGGCTTGCCAGGTGTGAAGATGGAGGTAGCGGGACAGTGATAGATTGAAGAGATTTTGCCAGCTAAAATGAGGTGGCTGGTTGAATGGTGAGTGTGACTGCAAGAAGCAAGTCTAGATGACTCTAGGTTAGAGCTTTGACTTGTGCACCAAGGGAGACAGTGACAGCATTTACCTAGAGAGTGGAATGGTGGGTGGGAGCCAGGGTGGGCAAGAAAGTGTTCTTGGCTTTGGATTTGTTGTGTCGCTATTGATCATGTGTCTGGCTGATATTTGGAGCTCACAGGAGTAGAGTAGGAACAAGCAATGAGTTTATCAGGCCCTCAGCAGATAGCGAATGGGCGAAGCTGTGTGTGGAGGGTATCTCTCAGGGAGAGTGTGGAAAGAAAGAGAAATAGCTGGAGTCCAGGACTCTAAGTAACATGGAGGCAGAAAGAAGACAACCCAAACTGAACTGGAGAAGAAATGATGTGCCACAGAGTTAGCGAACTGACAGTGTACAGAAATAAGGGACACTGGCTTCAAGAATGAGAGCTGATAATAAAGGCTAATGATTGCATATTGCATGCCAGACCCTATTCTAGGCACTTCATGCAATTAGCTTCTTTGTCCCTCACAAAACTGCTATGAGGTAGGTGTCATTATTGTTACCATTTGATAGTTGTAACTTGACCAGAATCATGCAGTTGGAAGGTAGCAGAGATGGGATTTGAATCCGTGACTCCAGAGCCCACACATGACAATGTGTTCTACTTAATGCTTAATCTACAAGGTTTCCAAAGACCCTCTACACTGCAATGGTCTCTTTATCCTATAGTTATAGTCTGAATTTGTGTGTCTTCCCAAAATTCCTTTGTTGAAGCCTAATCCCCAGTGCAGTCTTAGGAGGTGATTAGATCATGAGGGTGCCCATATAAAGGAGATCCAAGGGAGCTTGTTGGTCCCTTCTGTTGTGTGAGGATGGACCAAGAAAGCACCATCCCTGAAGCAGAGAGCAAGCCAGGCTTCAAACCTGTGGCACTTGGATTGTGGGTATCCCAGTCTTCAGAACTGTGAGCAATGCATTTCTGCAGCTTATAATTTATCCAGTCCCTGTTGTTTTTATTATAGAGGCCCAAATGAACTAGTATACCTATTTTTTGCTTTTTTACTTATATTTTTCTTTTAAGATTAGCTTTGAAATTCTTTTAGGCTCCATTTCTTCTATGTCAACTCAGAGAGTGATTGTTAGATTGCGCTTTGCTCTGGAGATTGCTCTGTTGCCATTATTATAATAATTAACATTGTTATTACAGTCGTATCTCACTCTGTCACCCAAGCTGGAGTGCAGTGGCATGATGATGGCTCACTGTACCTCGACCTCCTGGGCTCAGGCGATCTTTCCACCTCAGCCTCCTGAGTAGTTGGGACTACAGGTATGTGCCATCATGCTTGGCTAATTTTTTTTTTTTTTGAGATGATGTCATGCTTTGTTGCCTAGGTTGGTCTCGAACTCCATGGTTCAGGCAGTCCTATTGCCTTGGCCTCCCAAAGTGCTGGGATTACAGGCATGGCCTACTGGTGTCTGCTCTCATTATTGTCCTACAAGCTAAGCAGGAGTTCTTAACGTGATGTCTAGCCTAAAGCAAAGACTAGTTGAATGAATCAGTGAAAGCACCTCACCTGTACACCTCTGCGACGTTTTCAACACACTAGTAAGTATACTACATCATACTAAACCATACCACACCATACTAAATCATACCAAGTCATACCACACCATTCCATTCCATTCCATACCATACCATATCATTCAATACCATGTCATATGATTCCATACCATACCAAAACATACCAGACCATGCCACATCATACCAAACCATACTGGACCATATCATACCAAACCATATCATAACATACCATATCAATATCATCCCAAATCATTCCATACCATTCCATTCCATACCATACCAAACCATACCATACTGTACCATACTAGACCATACCACTCCATTCATGCCATGCCATGCCATACCATACCATTCCATGCCATACCTTTCCATATCATTTCATACCATACCATTCCATGCCATGCCACACCATACCATCACACCATACCATTCTATACCACACCACACCATACCACTTCATACCATTGCATACTATGGTAGCTGAATTCCAAGATGTCCATAATAATCCTTCTTTCCTAGTATTCATGCTCTTCTATTAATCTCCAACCTTCAAGTGTAGGTTGGACTTGATGTCTTTCTTACAATGAGTAGACTAAGGCAGAAGTGATGGAGTATGACTGGGAGATTAGGCTATACAAGGCAGTGTGTTGCCTCTCTGTACTTCTCTTGGTTCACCTTTCTGAAGGAAGCCATGGTGTGAGCTTGTCCTTGAAGAGGTGTACATGAAAAAGAGCTGAAGCCTCCTGCCAACAACCACATGAATGAGCTTGGAAGTGGATTCGTCAACACTGTCAAGTCTTTGGAGACTGCAGCCTCAACTGACTCTTGATTTATAGAGACTGGCTGACTAGGTTTTCCAGGCACATTCCCTGAAATGGCACTTCTGGAAAGTTCCTCTGCCATGAACAAACTGGGATGGGTCACCCTAGCTTGATTGCAGCCCATGAGACCCTCTGAGGCACAATCACCCAGTTAAGCTGTTCCCAGATCTCTGCTTTTCTGGAAGCTGTGAGACACTGAGTCTGTGTGAAAATTTGGGGAATTTGTAATTCAGCAGCGAATGACTAATACATATACCACGTCCTATTTCACCAGGAAGCCACATTCTGTCTCTATCAAAAGGGTGTTGAAGAAATAAAACATAAAGGGAAGGCTATAACTTTTTTCACAAATTGCTTGGGAGCATCCTTCAGAGAATGTCTTGTTTTTCTTGTTCCTTAATTTTAATTTCAACTGCAAGAGAAGAAAGTTACCGGAACTCTTTCTCATTGGAATAGTAGGGAGCCATACATGGAAAAATAATGCAATTACTGTCTATGAACAATCCAAAACAAAGAGATCCCTGCAATAAATAAAATATAAAATGCTGATGCTTTTTCTCCTGTCTTTCACCCCTATTTCAATATAACTCATGGAGAACAGTCTGTAGTAAGGTTTCATGTTAGATGAGGGTACCCATAAGATGTTATATTTGTCACATTTACAGGTATTTTTATAGATTAGAAATGAAAAAATAAAGACAGTAAGTTTTTGCTTAATAAGTAGATGAATTTAACATTCCACAATGCAGTAATATATTTGACTTCCACATATCACGCTTTTTAAACTTTTCCTCCTAGGCCAAAAACATTTAGATTTATACATTGTTTTATGTGGGACTTTGGCTTCCAGTACATAAAATAACTTGGTGATACCAAACTTTAAAGATATTATCTAAATATTCTAAATACATAGTCTCTGTATTAGTAGTAAATAAGTATTGTGTTACTACAAAATATTAATCACAGTCCAGCTTTTCAAGTTCAGGTCAAACACATTTTAATTTAATTGAAAACAGTAAGTGTGCATATTTTTCTATTGTTTCATTTTACCAAGAGGGAAAAAACTGAACTCTCTATCTATACGTATTTACTTGTATCAGCTTTATTTCATTGTGGAGACGTGAGGCTTTAGGAACTCTTAAGTTGGTGTTTTTGATGGTTAAGCCAGAAATCAAATGTTCTTGGAAAAAAGGCATAAAGCATCAAGAGACAAGTTGAATGCTTCTGGCATTTGAAGGAACACAACAGCCTGGAGAGTTTGAGGCTGGGTTTCATGAAGGTACATTTCATCTTATTTTATGTGTTATTTTAGGTTCGGGGGGTACACATGCATGTTCATTACTGGACATATTGTATCGTGGTAGGATTGGGCCTCAGAGGGCTCATTCTCCAGATAGTGAACATTGTGCCCTGTAGGTAGTTTCTGAACCCTAGCCCCTTCCTTCCCCCTTACTGGCGTCTGCAGTGTCTGTTACTTCCATCTTTGTGGCCTTTTAGCACCCACATGAGTGAGAACTTTCAGTGTTTGGTTTTCTGTTTCTGAGTCAGTTCATTTAGGGTGATGATCTCCAACTCCAGTCATTAGCTTCAAAGGACATGATTTCATTCTTTATTATGGCTGCAGTAAAGGCTCTTTGAATGCAGGATACTTAGTAGGTAAGAGTGGAATGTAAATTGCCAAGTGCCAACCTTGAAAATTAGAAAACAAACCAGGGTAGATGGAACATCTAATGATGAATCTTATCTAGAGTCAAATATTTAAGATGATTTGTTGTGAAATTTTTTAAAATTTAAATGAAAATTAGTGATGTTTAACATAAGCTTTCACCAAAAATATCATAAACTTTCCAATAAAAAGCATTAACTTTCAAATAAAAAGGATTACTCTTTCCTTAGGCCCTATGCTCTTGTTTCCACCACCTCAGATTTGGTCATCCAGAGACGCTCCTGTATTTCTTCTGTTATTTTTTTGAGATTAAGAATGAACCTCTCATTTTTTCCCCTTTTGTTACTTTTATACAGTGGGTAGTAATTATTTGACTTATTTTGTTTTTATCTCTTGGAGCCTCTTGGTTTCTTTTTCAGTTCTCTTCTGGTAGTTCTTCCGTTGTCTATGCCTTTTTGTCCTGTCTTAAAAAGCATTCACATCCTATACCCTGAAACTTCGTTTCCGCACACTAATCACTCCCTGTGAAACATGCCCATTGTAACCTCTGTAACCCCTGACCTGCAGCATCCCAGATGTTTCCTGTGAGACAAATTCCAGGCACTGACTTGTGAGCTACAGGAAGCATTGCTCTATTTTTCTAGAGTCTAAAATGCTAAAATAGTGTAAAAATGCGCTACGTTGTCTTTTGATTATTGGAAGGGTGAGTCCCATCCTTTCAGATTTTCCTGCTTTTCTCTTTAGGGACCAACTTTCTATGCATTTGCGCCATTTGCTGCCACTCTACCAGAAACTAGGCACGTAGGGAAAACTTGGCCCTACTTGTTGGCATTTCCAGTGACAAATTTGGAATGGAAGGACAATGAACAGAATAGGCAACCTTTGATTATGCCCTCTATAGGAAAAAAAAAAAAAAACTTGCCACAATTTTTCACAGCAGAAACTTTTGAAATATAATTTGATGGGCACTTTTAGATCTGGCTATGTTTTTTTTTTTTTGAGTCTGAGTCTCATTCTGTCACCCAGGCTGGAGTGCAGTGGCATGCCCACAGCCACCTAGCAGCGACCTGCTGGGTTCTAGCGATCCTTCCACCTCAGCCTTCCAAGTAGCTGGAGCTACAGGTGCACGCTACCATGCCTGGCTAAATTTTTTTATTGTAGAGACAAGGTCTTGCCAAATTGCCCAGGCTGGTCTCAAATTCCTGAGCTCAGGCAATTCTCTCGTCTTGGTCTCCCAAAGTGCTGAGATTATAGGCTTGAGCCACCATGCCCGGCCTAGATCTGGCTATGCTGCCAACGTATAACACTTCAAACAAAAGCATGGAGATGAACTCTCAAGGACAAATCAGTAGGAAATGGTGATAAAATCATTTGCCACTGTCCCCTGGAAAGAAATACCATAATATCTTAGACTGGTGCATTGCTAAAAGCCCAGTCAGCAGGAAGCCAACCTGCTATTCCACAGTCATTCATTCTACAAATATTCATATCCTCACACACTGGAGACACCCTAAGGCATGGGAGAGAGGTAGGTAAGGTATTGTGGGGTCACAGAGGAGAGACACTCAGCTCAGCCGGGAGGTGGGGGGCGTTGCATGTCCCAAAAGTTTCAGGAAATTATATATAGCTCATTCTCAAAGAATGAGTGGGATTTAGGCAAGGTTGGGTGTTGGTAGAGGTGAGGGGAAGATGAGGCAGGAAGGAAGACAGCCCGAGCAAGAACGAAAGCAAGAAATGGACCGCTGAATAGGAGACGAGAGGCATTACAAGGTTTCTAAGACATAGTGTGTGAGATTGATGGTGAAAATGAGGGGTGTGAGATTGAGTGACAGAGCTGGCCATGTCAAGGAACTTTGTTCTGAGGAGCTAGGCAGTACTAGACAGACATTTTAGATATAACTCTGGTGGCTAGTGGAAGATGAAATGAATGAAAGTAAGACTTTTGCGAAGGTCGCCACCATGTCCAGTAGTTGGAGTAATAAGAAGGATAGGTTTTAAAAAGTACTTAGAAGTGAGATCATCACGACTGTGAGATTGCAGTGATTACATGCAAGGATTGAGGGAGGTGGCAGAAGCAAGAATGGCACGTTGCTTTCTAGTTTATTTTTGTTTTATTTTATTTTATTTTATTTTATTTATTTATTTATTTATTTTTTTGAATTGGAGTCTCACTCTGTCGCCCAGACTGGAGTGCAGTGGCCGCTCCTGGCCATCGCAGCCTTGACCTGCTGAGCTCCAGCGATCCTTCCGCAGTCAGCCTTCCAAGTAGCTGGAACTGCAGGCACGCGCTACCACGCCCGGCTAATTTTTGATTTATTGTAGAGATGAGGTCTCGCTTGCCCAGGCGAGTCTCGAACCCGCGGGCTCAGGCAATCCACTCACCTCAGCCTCCCAAAG
>CAUYQG010076439.1:0-10725 GCA_963574415.1 Tarsius wallacei | reverse complement strand
TAAGTCCATTTGGTCAAGAGTCACACTGAGGTTCCGGATCTCATTGCTAATTTTTTGTCCCGATCATCTGTCTAGGGTTGTGAGTGGGGTATTAAAGTCCCCAGTTGTGATGGTGTTAGAGTCGGTATCTTTCTTTAGTTTTCCCAGAAGCTGCTTTATGAAAGTTGGCGCTCCTATGTTGGGTGCATATATGTTTAGGATAGATATTTCTTGTTGAAGTAGTGAACCTTTTATCATTATGTAGTGGCCCTCTGTATCTTTTTTAATTTTTGAGAGCTTAATTGGTATTTTGTCTGAAATTAGGATCACAACTCCTCCTTTCTTTTGTGTTCCATTCGCCTGAAAATTTGTTTCCCATCCTCTTACTTTGAATCTGTGCATGTCCTTTCTAGTGATATGGGTCTCTTGAAGGCAGTATAGTGTTGCCTGGTGGTATTTTATCCATTTTGCCATTCTACGTCTTTTCAGTGGTGCATTTAGTCTACTCACATTCAGACTAATTATTGAAATGTGAGAGTTTGTCCCTATCATAGAGTTCTTATAGAGTTGTTGCTCTTCCACTTGGTTTTTTGTCTTTCTTTTTTTTTGGGTTGGTTCATGTGTATTTTATTCTTTTTCGAGTACTCTTGTGAAGAACGTTTTTCTTTTCTCCTTTTCTTCTGTGTTTAGTACTTACTTAAGTATTTCATGTAGAAGTTGTCTGGTGGCAGCGTAGGTTCTTAGGGATTGGATATCTGGAAAATATTTTAATTCTCCCTCACTGATGAAGCTTAACTTGTCTGCATAGGTTATCCTTGGTTGAAATTGTTTATCTTTTAGGAATTTGAAGATAGGGCTCCAGTCTCTCCTAGCCTAAAGCATTTCTGTAGATAAATCTGCTGCTATTCTAATTGGTCTTCCATGGTAGGTGATCTGGCCTTTTTCTCTTGCTGCCTTTAGGATTTTTTCTTTTATACCTACTTTGTTTAGGCAAATTATTATGTATCTAGGAGTTGGTCTCCTCATTTATTGTCTTGCAGGGGTTCTCTGAATCTCTTGTGTTTCCATTTTTGCATCACTGATTAGATGAGGGAAGTTCTCTTGAATAATCTCATGAAAGGCTTGTTCCAGTGTGGTCTCTGTCTCTCTTTCTGCCTCAGGAAGGCCTATTACTCTTAGGTTCGGTCTCTTGAAGTAATCGCTCATCTCTTGAAGGTTTGTTTTTGCCTTTTTGAGCTTGTTTTTTTTGTTTTTAACAGTTTGGATTAGTTCCATATTTTGGTCCTCAAGCTCTGAGATTCTTTCTTCTTCTTGGGTAATTCTGCTTTCCATGCTTATCAGTTTGTTATTTATTTCATTCACAGTATTCTTTATTGCTGTTATCTCAGTTATCAGCTCCTTCCTAGTTTCTTCTTGACTCTCTCAATTCTTTTTAATCTCTCCATTAATGTCTTGATATCTAGATTTGTAGTTTGAGATCATTCTGGGGGCTCTTCATTGTTTGCATTCCAAAGTCAGTTTTCTCAGTGTCTGCCCTTCCTTGGGTCTGGAAGAGACCCATATTCTTCTTTTGGTTTTTCTTCATTTGTGTAGATTTCTCTCTCTCTCTCTCCTCCTTCCTTCTCCTTCTTTTTTTTTTTTTTTTTTTGAGTTGGAGTCTCACTCTGTCGTCCAGCCTGGAGTGCAGTGGCCGATCCTGGCCACCACAGCCTCGACCCACTGGGCTCTGGTGATCCTTCCACCTCCGCCTTCTGAGTAGGTGGAACTACAGGTGCGCGCTACCACGCCCAGCTGATTTTTGATTTATTGTAGAGATGAGGTCTCACCAAGTTGCCCAGGTGGGTCTTGAACTCACGGGCTCAGGCAGTCCACTCACCTCAGCCTCCCAAAGCGCAGGATTACAGGCTGAGCCACCGAGCCCAGCTTCCTTCCACTTCTTTAACTCTGTTTTTCACGGAAGGTGGGGTTGCTTTTGCTTTGCTTGTGCATTCTCCTGTTCTTCCTTATGAGGGTCCTCTGGCTTTGTTCACTTTTGAGGTTCGAGTGTGTGCTACGGGCTGTCCTTTTTGCAGTTTTGAGATTTAATTGAGGGGGAAGCTGTGATTCAGAATCTATATGCTGATTCCAGCATCCACCTACCGGCATATGAGACCACTGCAACCTATTTCCCACTGTCTTACAATCTTTCTGTGCAGCGGAATGTAGGTTTGGTCCCTGGAACAAAAAGAGGCAGAAAAGAGGAAAGTAACAGAGGAAGAGGGGGGTCAATAGGAAGTTAGAAAGAGAGAAGAGTGAGAGGGAAAACTGACATACCAACTAACAGGTGAAAAAGAGACACAAGACTGGAGAGAAGTGAATAAAAACACACAAGGAAAATTCCCTAAAGAATACTGGTAGCTATACAAAGGCAGACCAAAAAAATCATGCCTTTTGATGCATTTTGCCTAACACAAACAGATAGTGTAAGTCAATAAGCAAACAGACGTGAACAAAACAAACAGTCAAAGTGATAAAATCAAAAGTCAAAGTGAGAAATCAGACTAGCTCTGGGATCTTTTCTGAGGATCTAAATTCTGTTCATCTTTGCTCTCTGGCCTCTCCCCTTACTTTCATTGCAGACAGCTACGTTTACTGCAGATTGGATTTCTTCTTTTGGCCTGCTGTCTGGGAAGTCTGCTGCTTGGTTCTCTTTGTCTGCTTCAACTTAGGGGAGGAGTTTTGTCTTCTGTTTAGCGACGTTACCTTGGGAACCGAGGTGGAGGCTGCTGGTAGGTGGGCGGGGCAATGCAAGTCTCTGCTTGGAGAACGGCCAAGGTGGCAGTTTCACTTTAGCAGATCCTTTCTCCCTGCTCGTTTGGGTTCCTGGGCAATCCAGTATGATGGACTGTGGTGGCATGGGAGGCACCCAGGATCAGCTGCACAGCTGGGCGCTGGATCTGGAGCACTACCAGCGGGCTGGGGTGGAGGAGGGGGACGGGAGTTCCCTCCTCTGGAGCTGAGAGCCTCCAATCAGCACCTCCTAATGATATGCTGTTCCTTTACATGAGCATGGGCACGCACCCAGTGCCTCAGCCAGGGTGAGCCCAGAGCTCCAGAGCTCCAAAACTTCAAAGGGCAGGTGGTGAGTGGCAAAAGTGGCCCTGGATCACTCACAGGGTATTTCAGCCAGAAATGGAATCGGTTTCTCTGAGGGGCGGGTGCCCAGAGCCTCCCAGGGTGACTGCCAGCTTGGCCTGGGCTAGACGATGTAGCCAGGGAGGGAGCCGAGACCCGAGACTTCCTGTGCATGTGGCAGCAGCCGGGGGCACAATATCCAGCCCTGCGTGGGACCGAGGGTCCCTGGGCCTCGGACCAATTCAGCTGGCAGTGGGCAGGGGTTGGGGGAAGGAAAGCGAGAGTCTTTTTGGGAACTCACGTTCGGAGAATCTCACAATTCCACCTATGCCATCGCCATCTTACCAGAACTCCCCAGCTAATTTTTTTTTATTTATTGTAGAGATGAGGTCTTGCTATGTTTTCCAGGCTGGTTTTGAACTCCTGTGCTCAGGCAATCCTCTTGTCTTGGGCTCCCAAAGTGCTGGGATTACAGGCATGAGCCACCACACCCAGCCTCCAAATCAGATCAGGAACTTGAGATCAACCTGAACAACATAGTAAGATATGGTCTCCACAAAAAATTTAAAAATTAGCTAGCCATGATGGTGCATGCCTGTATTCCCAGCTACTCGGGAGGTTGAGGGAGGAGGAGCCACTGCACTCCAACCTAGGCAAGAGTGAGACCCCAACTCAGGGGAAAAATAAAAGGGAGAGAGCTCAGTGGCAGAATGTCCTGGTCATTTCTGTTTGGTTAACCTCACTTCTTTACAGCTAGTCCCTTTGAAAAAATAATTTCAACCCTTGCAACTCTAATGTGAACTCAATTTCTCTTAATACTACATTTCCCTAGTCTTGAGCCAAAATAAGTTGCTTATTTGAAAAGTCACAAGTTTCTATGTCCTCCACTGGTCTTTTGGGAACAGTTGCCCAGAGAGCAAGACCTAAAGGTTTGTTGTTCTTTAATCTCTCCTAGTCTGATGGTACCACACTGGGCATTCAAAAGTCAAATCCTACACACCTGCCCTCAAAGTTATTCCCAAGTTACCTTTAACTTTCAAGGTGTTTCTCACCTTCTCTGAGATGATCAAAAAGATAGTGGGAAGGAAAAAAAATCCAATCAACCCAGCAGGTGAAGAAGTGGACAGCAACAGGCTGAGGGCTAATGACAGCAACATAAGTCAGAGGCAAAGTATCCTCCAAACTAGAGAAGAGGCACAGCAGGGAGAAAGCCAGCTAGACAGAGGTATTGGCACTGCCTCACCTCCCACTTGTCCAGTGAGGCTAGTGCTACCCCATTGGAGTGGTTAAGGTCAGAAACCAGCACTTCAGAATGTCCTGAAACTACAGAAGGCGAGAAGAGAAAAACAAGGGTGGGAGAGAGACAAGCAGCTTAGAGAGAGGCACTAAAGTCAGGGAAAGAGGAGGAGGTAGGTTCAGGGCAACAAAATGCTGCAGAAGAGCAGAGATCATTACCAGAGCCTGTGCCAAACTCCGCATGGCCACCTGCTGCCTTGGCAGAGGCAGAAACACATGGGAAAGTTCCCCAGGTGAAGGAGTCACATAGAGTGGAGACATCTGACTGATGCAGCTCACCAGTTCCTCTCCTCAGGCCCAGGCTACAGAAGGGTGAATCTGGCAGGGCTTCAGATCCCCACCTCCATTTTAAAAACCAGACTTCTGAGCAAGGTTTACTTGAACAGAGGAGGGTACAGCTAAGCAAGTTTCAAAGCTACCAGTCTCATCCAACAACATCATCTTACAGAGGAGAAACTGAGGCCCAGGGGAGAAAGTGATTTTTCAGTGATCACCCAGAAGCTGGTAACAAAAAAGATTTAAACTATCTTTTCCTAATCCTCGTTCCCTTTCCTCTGCACATCCAAGGGTTATTTTGCTGCTTTCTAGAGGGACAGCTTGATGGCAAGTGGCTTTTCTCACCTGCCTGGATTCTTCTTGAGGATGGGGATGAGGAACATCAAACAGCAACTATTCACACCAGGCCCTGTACCAGGGTCTCATACAAAAACAAACAAAGTCAAAGTCTCACTTAAACTTATTTAGTATAAGTTAACACAATATTACCCCTTTTTGCAGATGGGAAAACTGAGACTCAAATAGTGCAACCACTTTGCTCTCAATTGTATCACTAGTGGAGGGAGAGGTAGGATTCTAACCCAGTTTTTTATTTTTATTTTTATAGAAATGGAGTCTTGCTGTGTAGACAAGACTGGTCTTGAACTCCTGCATTCAAGGGTCCCTGCCACCTTGGCCTTCCAGATTGCTGGGATTACAGGCATGACCTACCTCACCCAGTCAAACCCAGGATTAGTTTACTCAACCAGTACCCCACATTTCTTCTACAATCTTCTTACCCACTACCCTCTGCTGCCCCATGAGCCCCCTATTCCCAGAAGACTGATCAGCCAAGACTCATCCTCAAGTGGGTGGCAACCACCAAAAGTAGTCTCAGAACTGGTGCCATTTTTTACTTTTTTCTTTTTCTTTGCTCCTGCAGGAATACCTGGACTGTACTTCTGCTGACACTCCTTTAACTGTGGAAAGGAAAAGCAGTATGAGAACTATAAGCCCCTATATTCATATCCTACCTGATAGCTTTTGTTATTGTTGTTGTTGCTTGTTTTTGAGTCAGGATCTCATTCTGCCATCCAGGCTAGAGTAGAGTGGCACCATCATGGCTACTTCAGCTTTGACCTCCTGGGCTCAGATATCCTTCTGCCTCAGTTTCCCAAGTAGCTGGGACTATAGGCATGCACCACCATGTCTGGCTAATTTTGTTTTTTTGTAGAGATGAGGTCTCACTATGTTATCCAGGCTGGTCTCAAAATCCTGGACTGAAGCGATCCTCTCACCTTGGTCTCCCTAAGTGCTAGGATTACATGTGTAAGCCACCATGCCTGACCTTATCACTACACAAAATAAAAACTTAGCCAGGTGTGGTGGTGTGCCTATTGTCCCAGCTACTCAGGAGGCTGTGGTAGAAGGATCTCCTAAGCCCAGGAGGTCAAGACTGCAGTGAGCTGTGAAAATGCCACTGCACTCCAGTCTGAGAAACAGAGTGAGATCCCAACTCAAAAAATAATATTTTTTTAAAAAGAGCCAAGTAGCCAGGTGCGGAGGTGAGCACCTCTAACCCCAGTACTTTGGGATGCAGAGGCAAGAGGATTGTCTGAGCCCAGGTGTTAGAGACCAGCCTGGGAAACTTGGCAACACCTCATCTCTACAATAAATCAAGAAAATTAGTTGGGAATTTTGGCGTGCACCTGTGGTGCCAGCTATTTGGAAGGCTGAGGTGGAAAGATCACCTCAGCCCAGCAGGTCAGTCTGCAGTGGCTGTGAGCATGCCACTGCACTCCAGCCTGGGTGACAGAGTGACACTCCAACTAAAAAACAAAACAAAACAAAAAACAAAATTAGGCATAGAGGTCCTTTCTTTTATTTCTGTTTGTTACAGCTGCACACCATACTTCTCAAACTTGTACATCAATGTATCCTAACAGCAAAATCAGCAAAGACTCACTCCTAGTGAATCTGGGAACCTAACAGAAAGAGGACAATCTAAACATTGTTCAGAGAAAAATCTATTATAATCTAAACAAACCTATGCAAATGACATATCTAAATGCATTAATGTTTGTTCTCTTTCAAGAGAATCAAGCAAAATTAATGCTTCAGAAAGAAGTCCCATATTTATCCTGTGGTATTCAGAGTGCCCCAGGTTAAGATGACTTTTGGGAAGATTCAAGCTGTTAAATTCATTTTCCCAGGATAAGCAGATCTCACTTCAGAGAGCACTGATTGAAGAGTCTCTAGTCCTGGAATCATGGGGAATTCGAATGTGAGGTAGGAAACTCAGAAAAAAATTTAAAGTCTCTCTGGATAGTAGAAACCTGGAAGAAAACCAAATTGAACCCGTTCTCCCATTTGCATCCAGAGATAGTGACAACATTGTGAGCTCACTGGTGGAGTGTAGGCTTTTCACACTGTCAATTTCTAAGTTAAGGGAGTAAGGGAGCCTGAAACCTCTTGGTCCAAGGTTCCATAGACTCAAGTCCCCTTCCAGCTGGAAACCTGTGCCACAACCAGAGAAACCAGAAAGAGGGTGAGAAAATATAGGGAATTGGAATATAAGATCAAAGGCTGCGTTCAAGGCACTAATCAGACCAGAGGGGGAGTAGGACATAAACACATTTCACCCTTTCCCACCAACGCTTGAGTGGTCACTCTGCGGTGGGGAAGGTGAATACAGGGCCAGGACCCATGTTCTTGGAGACAGGAGCCCAGGGAGTCCTGGTTTGGTGCAGCAGGAGACGAGAGTCAAGTTTGGAGTGGGGAATCCCGGGAGTCACAGACCCAAAGTCACCCCTGGGTGACGTGAGGGCAGGGTCTGGGCTGCTGAGAGGGTGGGGCTGTCTGAAAAGGCTTTGGTTGGGGGAGCGCAGGGCTGCCAAGGGGATAGCCCACGTGCCTCAGGAGTGGCACAGACTTGACCACGGTACTGTCGTTGGAGGGGAATTAGGATGGGTTGGAGGTCCGGGACCTGGAGAGTTTTACCTTCTTTTTGGCCGCAGTCCAGTTGCTCCATTGGGTTTCCTCTGACATCATGAGGCAGGAGGACCAGAAGGGGGATAAGGAGAGGGCCACATCACCGCGATCCTGGCAACCACTGTGAAATTGCTTCCAGCAGCTACTGCACAGCTGAGGAATGAGGAGGGTAGGGGCGGGGAGGATCTACCCTATGACAAGACAGGACAACACTTCTAGTAAGACTGAAGGGCAGGAGGAAAGAAAGGGGAGGGATTGGGCAGGAACCCTGAATATATAGGCGATGGAATGTGGAATGTGAAGGGCGTGGCCTAAGTATTTTCATCCCATTGGTCAACGACAATAATAAGCACAAAAAGAGGCGTGGCCAGGCAGCCTACGCCCAGAGGATTGAATGGCGTCACAATGAAAGCTACAAGGGCACACCCCGGGGGCTCCTGTCCTGCTGGATGTGCATGTAGCTTTTTGCAGGACCATTTATGGTCTTCCTCACAGAGTTTCAGTTACCTGGTGGATCTGAGACTCTGGACTCCGACCCCACCCACAGCAGTCCTACTTTTGCCACCGAACCCCCTGGCGCTGGGGCCTTGGACCCTAGGGCTCGGGAGGTGGGCTGAGAATGGAGAGCAGGGGAAAGAATGCATCACTTCACAGCCCCCGACTCTTCACATCCTTGCCAGACTCTGTCGTCCCAGAAATCACCTCCAGGGACTTGCTTCCGGTCCTCGAGAGCTGCCCCTCTCAGAGCGCCCCCCTTCCCCTGACCCCGGAAGCGTATCCGCCCCGCCCAGCTGGAGCCGGGTGTCCGTTGCTTTTCTTCGCGGCTGCTCCTGCTTCCTCACCCCCGTGGTACCCCTTTCCCCTAGGAATGGGCTGTCGGTCTAATCAGCCCCCCCCCCCCACCCGCGATTCCTCTCCAGGACGGGACCGGGATCAAACTGATGTTGCCACGGGACCTTCCGATCCCCTGTATGTCTGTGCCCCAGCCCGCTCACCATCCTGACAGCTGCCCACCTTCTCGGCCCTCTTCAGGGTCTTCCCCCAGTCTCCTGAAACCCTCCAGGTCATTTCTCAATCCCTCCCCTTCCTTTCTTCCTGTGCTTCAGTCTTACTAGAAGGGTTTCCAGTCTTGTCCTAGGGCAGATCCTCCTCACCCCTTCCCTCTTCATTCTTCCTCAGATGCCTTGCTCCCTCTCCAGCACCAGCTGTCTCTCTCCCTCACAGATTTCCCCTTTCCCCCTGTCCCACCTTTAAATATACCCACAGCTCCCTGGTCAGGAAAAGGCCTAATTAGTGTTCATGCTGGCCACACCTTCAGCTGCTCTGGTAAGCCATCTCCAAAACAACCTCTCTCTTCCCCAGATGGGGTTTCCGCCACCACCACACTCAAGTTAGATCTGAAAGACTTATATTATTTGTTCACTGATTCAGCAACTGCTGGGACACAGGTGTGTGCCATACTTGCCTTTCCGAAGCCACAGTGTGAGGAGCATAAGCAGGCACAAAAACAAACAAAAAAAAATCCCTTCAGGACAGTATGAACACAGTTCTGAGAGGGAGAAAGGAAATTGGGCATGCAAGGAGGGCTTCCCAGAGGTAGTGAAAGTAAGCTATACTGAGCCCAGATGGCAGGGTGGCACCCACAGTTGGCCAAAAACATGGGGCTGATTGAGCTTCTCCCTGAGAATATATTGGTACAATTGTCTTTGGCCATCTTGGGTTGTCTGGCTCTGACTGTAGCTTGTGCCTTTCTCATTCATGCTAATTAATTCCTTCCCCCGTCCCCCCTTTTTTTGAGACCAGGATCTCTGTTACCCAGACTGGAGTGTAGTGTCACCACCATGGCTCACCACAGCCTTGACCTCCTAGGCTCATGTGATCCTTCTGCCTTAGCCTCCCCAGTAGCTGGGACTAAGGCACCACAACATCTAGATAATTTTTTTGATTTTTTACAGAGCTGAGGTCTCACTATGTTGTCCATGCTGTTCTTGAACTCCTGGCCTGCCTGTGCCTCACCAGCCTTCATCTCCTTTTAAAAACAAGGCTTTATTGAGCACTTACTTTGTGCTAATCAGCTTAGTTTACATTATCTCACTGAAACCTTGAAGGCAGACACTTTATCATTTCCATGTTACGGGTGAGGACTCTGAGTTCCAGAGAGATGAGTACAATCAAGAAGTGACAGAGCACGGGTTTGAGATCAGCATGGGCAACTTGGTGAGACCTCATCTATACAATAAACCAAAATAATAGCTGGGCGTGGCAGCATGTGCTTGTAGTTCCAGCTACTTGGAAGGCTGAGGCAAAAGGATCACCAGAGCCCAGCAGATCGATGCTGGGGTAGCCTGGAGCATGCACTCCAGCCTGAGTGACAGAGTGAAACTCCAACTAAAAAAAAATTAAACTAAAAAAGAGAAGTGACAGAGCTGGGAGCTCTTCTTTGGGCCTTTTTTCAGGGACATCCTCCTGACCTCCTGCCTCTGTTCTTTGCCCTGTTGGCTGCCTCCTGCTGCTCCTTGGGTAAAAATGGACATTTCTCCTTTTCTTTCTCTCTTTCTTTCTTTCTTTCTTTCAGTCAGAGTCTTATTCTGTCACACTCATAGCCACCATAGCCTCGACCTGCTATGCTCAGGAAATCCTTCTGTCTCAACTTTCCAAGTAACTAGAACCACAAATGTGCGTCACCACGCCTGGCTAATGTTTTGGTTTATTATAGAGACAAGGTCTCACCAAGTTGCCCAGACTGGTCTCAAACCACTGAGCTTAGGCAGTTCTCTCACCTCTGCCTCCCAAAGTACTGGGATTACAGGCATGAGTAACCATTCCCGGCAAATGTGCGTGTTTCTTTTTTTTTTTTTTTTTTTTGAGTTGGGGTCTCACTCCGTCGCCCAGACTGGAGTGCAGTGGCATGCTCCCGGCCACCGCAGCCTCGACCTGCTGGGCTCCGGCGATCCTTCCGCCTCAGCCTTCCGAGTAGCCGGAACTACAGGCGTGCGCTACCACGCCCAGCTAATTTTTTGATTTATTGTAGAGATGAGGTTTCGCCTGCCCAGGCGGGTCTCGAACCCACGGGCTCAGGCAATCCACTCA
>CAUYQG010076437.1:0-33421 GCA_963574415.1 Tarsius wallacei | reverse complement strand
AATTTATTTTCTTTTATTCTTTCCTTTTTCTGTTTCTTTCTTCTTTAGTTTGTTGCTTTCTGTTTAAGTGTGTAGGTGAATGATTGAGTGTTCATCTTTCAGTTTTGTTGTTGGTGGTGGTTGGTTTGTGCTCTTTTGTTCTTCTGGTTTTTCTTTTAATAGGTTAATGTGTGTCAAAATATGTGTGAGGGTTTAATCAGAATTCCTTTTTTTTTTTTTTCCTGGTCTTTCCATTTTTTTTTTTCTATTCACATAGTGCTAGGTGTGTGTGTGTGTGTGTTTGATTTTTTGTTGTCATTGTTTGTTTTGTTTCACTTTGTTATTATTCTGGTTTGTGTTGGGATGTGGGTATGTCCCTGTGTGTGTGTTCAGTTGTTTTTTGCATTGGTTTCTCCTTTGCATCATATATAGAGTGGTGGTGGGGAGTGAGTCTATGGAACACATGCCATAATGTGAACATTGTGATGTGCAAGTAGTTTCTGAATCTTAGCACCCCATCACCTACCTTATTAGACTTTCAAAAACTACAAGAGACAGCAAAGCTTCCCACCCACAGTCCTATTTCAATATAGAGCAAATCCAGAGCCCATATCAAGTAAGAATAGAGGACTGAGCAAACATCAGAAGGGAAAGTCTTTCCCACTGGCACAGAATAACAAAACTAAAGAGATAAACAACAGATCTGTCACAAACGAGGAAAAACCAAAGGAAGAGTACAGGCAATTTCAAGTATAACAAAGAGAAAAATCCTGAAATCAGACATTGAATCCCAAACAATGAGTCACCAATGACTGGTCTCAGAACATGACAAGGATTAGGAAATGAATGGAAAGAGTGAATAACACACAAGAAAGACAAAATGCAACACTGAAAGAACTTGTAACAGATTTGGGCAAAAAAATCTTCATCCAGGAAATAAATAACAAGATGACAAGCATGGAAAGCAAAATTAATCTTGCTGAAGAAAGAATTGCAGAACTTGAAGATCAGAACATGGAATTAATCCAATCTAAAAACTATAGAAAGAATACTCAGAAAGAAAGAAAAAAGCTTACAAGAGATGTGTAACTATATCTCCTATAGAACTGGTCTGGAAGCTACATAATATCATAGGGATTGAATGTCTGGAAAGTATTTTAATTCTCCATCACTGATGAAGTTGAGCTTGGCTGGGTAGGAAATTCTTGGTTGAAATAGTTTTTCTTTGAGGACTTTGAATATTGAACTCCAGTCCCTTCTTGCCTGTAATGTTTCCGCTGCTAGATCTGCTGCTATTCTGATTGGTTTTCCCCAGTAGGTAGTCTGACCATTGTCTCTTGCTGCTTTTAGAATTTTTTCTTTTGTGCCTACTTTTTGTAGGCAAATTACTATGTGTCTAGGGGTTGGTCTTCTCATTTGATGTTTTGTGGGAACTCTCTGTATCTCTTCTGTTTGTCTGGTCAGATCTCTGTTGAGATGGGGAAAGTTTTCTTGGATTACCTCCTGGAATACTTGCTCCAAGGTGTTCTCCATTTCCCTTTCTTCTTCTGGGATACCAATCAAGCATAGTTTTGGCCTCTTGATATAATCACACATCTCTTATAGACTTTGTTCTTTCTGAGTTTTCATTCTATGTTTTTTACAGATCAGGTTAATTACATGTTCTGGTCTTCAAGTTCTGAGATTCTTTCTTCTGGTAGATTAATTCTGCTTTCCATGCTTGTCATTTTGTTATTTCCTGGATGAAATTTTGTATGACCAAAATCTGTTACAAGTTCTTTCAGTGTTGCATCTTGTATTTCTTGAGTGTTAGTCACTCTTTCCCACCATTCCCTAATCCTTATCATATTCTGGGGCCAGTCATTGGAGACTTCCATTGGTTGGGCTCCAAAGTCTGATTTTTCCGGCATTTTTCTCTTTGTTACACTTGAAATTACCTGTGGTCTTCCACTGAGTTTTCCTCATTTGCGATAGAAATCTTGCTTTTCTCTTTACTTCCCTTTTTCAGTGACAGTGGGAGAGGCTTTCACTTCTGATGTCTGCTCAGCCATCTATTCTTCTCTGATCTGGACTCTGAATTTGTTCTATTTTGAAACAGGACTATGGATTGGAAGTTTTTCTCTCTTGTAGATTTGAAAGTTGAATAAGTAGAGAATGGGGACCTAGGGGATTCAGAATTGACTTGCAAATCACAATGTTGCCAATTGTGGTATGTGTTCCCTAAGACCTACTCCCCACCACCCCTCTTTATGATGATGCCATGGGTATGTGTGTGTACCCCTGAGTCCAAGATACAGTAGCAGCAGTGAGAAGAACAGAGAAAAATAGAGTGAAATAAGATGGACGAAAAGAAAAGAAAACCCAGAACATTGAAAGCAGAAACCGGTCAGGCTCAGTGGCTCAGCCTATAATCCCTGCACTTTGGGAGGCCAAGGCAAGTGGATTGCCTGAGCACGTGGGTTCGAGACCTACCTGGGCAACTTGGCGAGACCTCATCTCTACAATAAATAAAAAATTAGCTGGGCATAGTAACACATGCCTGTAAGTCCAGCTACATGGAAGGCGGAAGTGGAAGGATTGCCAGAGCCCATCAAGTAGAGGCTGCAGTAGCCGGGAGCATGCCATTGCACTCCAGTCTGGTGTCAGAGTGAGACTCCAACTCAAAAAAGCAGAAACTAAAGCCAAAAACAATTGAACACACACACACACACACACACACACACACACACACCTAAACAAACTGTAATAACAACAAAGTGAAACAAAACAAAAACCAACAACAACAAAAACTGGGGAAACTAAACACACACACACACAAACACCTAGCACAAAATGAATGGAGAAGAAAAAGAGAAAGACTGGACAAAAAAGAAAAAAAAATAGAAAAATTCACATTGAACCCTCACACATATATTCACCCCGACCTTAAACCATAAAAAAAAAGAGCAAAAACTACCAAAATAGATAAATAAAGTGAAAGATGAACACTCAATCATTCACATACACACATACACACATAAACAAAAAACAAAAGTAGAAAGAAATAGAAAAGAAAAAAAGGAGTGATGCAGATCAAACCCTCTCATACACATTCATGCATAATGGAAAAATATTTTAAACATAGAACAACTAACAAACCAGCAAACCAATATTTAAAATTTAAAAAAAAAAAAAAAAACCCTGCCCTCTTGTGGCAGGTTCTGTAATTGTCCCTCTTGTCTGCTTCTCTACTGTCTCCTGCAGAGCTTCCAACTCTTTCACTCTCTCCCCAGTGTCTGGACCAGGGAAGGAGGGGCAGTGGGAGTGGGTGGGACTGCAGTCTTCCCCTTCCACTCTCCTGTAGTCAAGGGGATCCCCTCCAGTGGGGAGGTGCAGGACTGTCTCTTTTCCAGGTATGTATTCATGGGGGCGGGGGGGGAGATGCCCCAGTCAGGTCTATGCTGGAATGGAGTTCTATTGAGGCTGACATCCGGGCTTTGCCTGGGTTAGTCCCCCTCAGTCTTGCCCTAGCTGTGTGGGTCTGATGTTCAGAGGACTGTTGGGGAGGAAGGTTGTTGGGTCAACCCCAGACTCACCACTCATCTCTTTGGAGCCTTTCCTAGTCCTTTTCTGGCCACATCCTTTGTCTCATAGCTGAATCAGGGCAGGAGGTGGAGCACCTGAGACTCAGCACTTGTCCTGTCCCTCTGAAGTTTGTGCTTTCAGGATATTCCCTCTGGGTCACAATCAACCCCTGAGTAGTTGATCCCCTGGTCACAGAAATCAGGTCTGTTGCTCTGTGGCGAACAAGTCAGAGCACTTTCCTGCCCCATTTTCAAGATGGTGGTGGGGTGCCTCTTTCATCTTCTGTGGTGAAACTCTGCCTATGGGCCCCCTCCACACCCCCTACTGCCAGTATCCAGCCAGGAGCTGAAGTGGTGAGGCAGAGTCTGGAGCCAGCAGTCTCTCCCACTGCACTGGTGAAGCAGAGCCTGGAGCCAATAGTCTCTCCCCCCTGCTTCTTTGCAGGAAAACTTTTGTCAGTTAAAAAAAAAAATGTCACCAAAGGAAGTGCTAAGGACCAAGCAGAACAGCTGCAGCACCAGTTGCTTCACCAGTAGGGCATTGGCCACTTGCTCATGAACTCCCACTTAATCAGTCTCTCCTCGTATCTTCTTTAAAGGAAGGGTTTTGTTGATTTTAAAAAAAAATGGTGCGTGGCTTCCTTATCCCAGCAATCACTAGGGTACAAGCTGAGTAGCTGCAGCACTAACTGCTGCACCAGGAGAGCCCTGGCTGCTTGTTCCTGAGCCCTCACTCAGTCAGTCACTCACACGCCCATTCACTCACCAACACATACACAAAATTTTCCATACACTCACTCACTTACACCGGGACTTGCATGGCCTGACTGGCTCAGCTACCATCTTCCCGAACACCTCTTATTTCATTTTCTAAAGCTGACCACACACTGAATAACGTAGTAAGACTCAAAAACTTTCACAGGATGGAAATTTTCAGAAAATAGTTACAAAAGAGAATTTATTATCATTAAAAATCAAGAGCAAAAAAAGTAACTAAAAAGTACTCATATGTCAGTAAATTAATTGGTGCATATTTAAATAAACAATGTCAAAGACAAAGCAACTCTGTTTGATTCATATGCTAATGAATAAATAAATAAACTTAATTATAATTATAACTTGTGATACTCAGGAAAATTGGAGATTAGAGTGACTTAAATGCACACATTCTGAAAGGAGACAGAATAAAATTAATTATTCAGTCTTCCATCTCAATAAGCTAGAAAAAGAACAGTATATAAAACCCAAAGAGAGTAGAAGAAAGGGTAAGTCAAGAGATCATAAAAAGGAAAGAAATATATGAAAGAAAATCAATAATCACATAAATTTGTTCTTTGGAAATACCAATAAAATTTATGAGATTCCATGAAGGCTATTCAATGAAAGAGAGAGAGGGAGAGAGAAATAGATCAATGTCAAAAATGAAAAAATGGAAATCAAATGATAAAAAGTAAGCAATAACAATTTTATGCCAAACAATTCCCAGAAGAGAAAATTTGTTTGAAAAATAAGACAAAAACTGACAAAATAAGAAATATATTATCTCTATGATCCTATGTATTTTTTTAAAAAACTGTGTCCATCATTAACAACATTCCAACATATTAAACTTCAGTCTTTGCTGGTGAATTTTTTCAAGTATTTAGGGAAAAATTAATACACATTTTACCCAAATGACATTTAAGTATGGGATAACAGCTGATGAGAAGATTGTAAACAGTGGACCTGATGGTTGGACGATCTAACTGGCCCCTTCTCCTTTAGGGAACAACTGAAGATGCTGCTTTCTCCTATGACTTGACAGATTCCCCCTGACAGCATGTTTACTTTTCTACCTGGATTTTATAGACCTAGCTGGCAGCATTTTAGAAGTTGAAGGAGATCTAAACATGTGCCAAATAAATATTCATTCAATGCCCTGTTTTTAGCACGTTGATCCTCACTCTAATCGTCTCTGTCCCTGATGTCCCCTACTTTAGTGACCTACCCTTTTTACGCACTCTGGAAAATAATTCTGGCTTCTGTTTAGGTAACCAAATACATGAATGGAGCGAGAAAAGAAATCTGGGGTTTGTAATACATTTTAACAAAGAAGTACTCTTGACCAGTCCTCATGTTTTAACCTTAAGATGTCCATCATGTTGTGGTTTCTGAACATCCCAGGAGTTCATTGCTGTTAAGTAGGTTCCTTTTATCCTTTCTCCACTCTGACTTTAAGCTTCAGCTCTCCCTGATCTGGGACACCAACTTTCTTCATCCATCCATTTCCAGCTTCCAAGCCAATGTTATTGTTGAATCCTTTCCCATTCTCTTTGACATTTTGAATGCATGCCTTAAAACACTTTTCTGTTTTTTAGTAAAATTTGCCAAATAAGCAAAGGGAAATAATGCATAGTCAATGTGCCCTTTGAAAAACCCAAATCATCTCTTCTCAAAGTGTTGTCTGTGGACCTCTGGTGGTCCCAGAGACATTTTCCAGGTTTTGGTGAAATCAAAACAAATTCTACCAATATCATAATAATGCCAGGATGTCATTTTCCTTTTCCACTGTGTTGACATCTTAACATTTGCATTAGCTGTGCAAAAATAACAGTGGGTAAAATTGCTGACACCTGAGTAAGAATCAAGGCAGTGTCACTAAATTATGTTAGCAGTCACTGTATTCTTCATTACCTTGCACTCACTGCCACAAAGAAAATGTCTGATTAATCAATAAAATACTATTCAATTTCATTACATATTGACACTTAAGTAAATATTTAATACCCTGTGTGAAGAATGAAAAATATGCGTAAAGCATTCCAGCTGCAAACTGAAGTACAATGGTTGTCCCAAGAAAAATAGTGCAACTAGTCATTTGTGAGTTGAACAAGCTGCTGTCATTATTATTTTAGCAAAATACTTTTCTTACCTGTGATATGCTTATAGAGCAGAATGGGGCTATTTTGAATACTTGAATATCTCTTATCAATGGCCTGTATGTGCATGTCACATTGGCAGGAGGAAGAATACAGAAAATCTTATTTTAATCTTTGAAAAAATAAAAGAAAAGAAAGAAAGAAAGAAAGAAATACCCCAAGGAGGAGAAAATAGTGCTGAGAGCATAAGAATCATTAAATCATTGACCACCCACTGGGTCACCCAACCAAAAGTCCCTCCCAATGGACAGAGACCTTGAGTAGAATTGGAGGGTCTATATATGTCATGGGTCAGAGTAGGAAAGGAGGAGGCTGCCACTACTGTGGCCAAAATAGCCTTCACAATATATGCTATGCTCCTTCTTCCAGATTTTTCAATTTCTCCACCTCTGACAAGAGATAATTCACACTTAGGGAGGCCTTTTTGTCCTGTGGTGGGAAGGATGAGTTGAGCAACACATAAAGTCAAGATTAATAAGGTTGGAGTACATGAAACACCAGAAAACTCCACAATTAGAGAACTGTGGTACTCAGCATCATTATTCAATAGTAGGTATTTGGTGGCACAGAAACCAGATATTTATCTGTAAGGCACATCCAACAGCTCAATAAAGTCAGGGTGGTGGCAGCTCTCTAGACAGGCACATTGTATGATCCGTGACTGGTCTTATTGATATGTAGCTTCAACTGCATATCTGGGTCTGTTTTCTGATGAAATATACTTAGGGAAACCAAATACATGTGGTCTTCAAGGGCCTGGATAGTGGGGCTCAAATCAATAATACATATAGCAGTGGTTAGGTCAAAACTAGAGAATATATCAACTCCACGCAGAATGTAGTGGGACAGTCTGGATGAGTTAAAGGTCTAATGCAATTGACCTGCCAAAAGCATCCTGGACTCTTAGCTTGAGGGATATTTCTCTGAGCAGTGTTTTCAGCTTTGGCCAGGCTTTCAGGTGAGACAACTTTTCCATGCTGTTTTGAAATCTTCTGATAACAGAGAGAGCCTATATATTGAGGCCTAGCCTAGAATGGTGTTTGAATTTCCATGAGTATCCTTTTGTGAATTCAGGAGGTAACTGGTCATACATCTGCTTACTTCAGGAGAACAATTCAGTCTCCGCATTTAGGTAACAAGTATGGTCTTCTCAATGATTATGTCTCAGGGCTTTTCTAGTAAAAATACACCCAGGTAATAAAATACACATGGGTAATAAAATTGGAGCAAAATCAATTTTTGTCCAAAAGCCTCATCTTCAAAGAGATGCTCAAAGTTGGAGACCTGGTAGTGGCCCAACCGAATAGCCAGGCCGTTAGCCATAGCCCACAGTCAGTGAAAATATAGCACAGCTAATTTGCTGGGATGGCTTGGATAGCCACCCAGACTACATGAAGCTCTGCTCTTTAATTTTTTTTGTTTTGGTTTGTTTTCAGAAAGCAAGAGCAATAAGTACTGGCAGCTGGGTAGGTTCAGGGTCTCTCTTATGTCCAATTAAGATGTCCCTAATTTCAGCAGTTCCTGTCAGGAGTATGGTAGTGAAGGGAAGCAGAAGTACACTTAGACAATACATTTATACCAATCATACATTTAGTACTGGGCCATTAACAATGGAGGTAGACCCCTGAAAGGACCCATTCATAGCTGGGCATGGGCGAGCGTCTCAATGTTGATAGTCTCAGACCTCAAACTGGGGAAAAATTATCAATTTATGCCTTATTCTGATGCCAGGAGTTGGAGACATCACAGCTGCCCATGCACTGATCTCCAAAAGGCTCATGAAATGCAATTCCCCCCAATTCCCCATTAAACCTTAGCACAGGCAGTGGCTAGAGAACTACCTCCTTAGCTCTCTAAGAACCTATTAGATTTGACCCATCAGCTGAGCTTCCCTGGGCTTCTTCTCAGGACTGAAAATTTCTGTAAACAACTAGAACATTCTCTAAAGCCTATTAGCATGTCTAGTGAAATGTCCCCGGCATCTGTTAACTCCCTTGGACTTATTGGTGAGGCATCTCCCCAGGTACAGGGACTTTTGCAAACAATCCTCCAGCATTCCTCAAGAGAACCTCGTGGGACCCTTAGTCTTTAGGTTCTTCCAGAAGGGATTGCTCTCAGCTGATCACCCTGCTCAATGTGCTAACTTCCAGTTGCCAGGTGCTGAGGTGGTAAATCAGGGGACCACTGACTAATTCAAAAACAACAATCAAGCATTTATTTACTTACTGTAGCTGTGTAGGCAAAGGGCAAAAGAAAAATGTTCCAGTTTCCCCATGTTTTATTTTCTCCACGAAAATGAATAAGATTAGGGTCAGATGACGTTCAGCACAAATAGGAAAGAGGAAGAGCTCAACTTACTGCCAAGGAATCCTGAACAAAATTTTCCTGTCTTGGTATAGACTCAGGTAGTTGCTGGGTGTGAGAAGGGTAAATCTAGACAGCTAGACGTTGAATCGAACTTAGAGTGAAGAAAAGTGTCTTAGCCAAGGTCCTTCGAAATGGAGGTCCTCACAGTGGTACCTGAGAAAGGCAGATATTCCTATGGTAGTGGATTGAGGTGGGGTTGGGATATGAGTCCTTCACTGTTGCTCCCTCCAGAAAACTGTCATATACTGACTGTCCAAGTTTGGTGGAGAGGACAGCTCTCCCCCATGATTTCTCTCAAGAAAGCTCTGTAAGTACTTGTGATCAGGCCTTAAAGAGAATCCATAGGATTCTGGCCTGGAGCTAGACTCTGCAAATATATGTCATAGCACATTAACATTTGCTGAGCTTATTACTTTCAAATAAGTAAATATTTCTAAAAACTATTAAGTTGGGTTTCAATATTGTGCGTATTAAAATAACCCACTTAAAGGAAAGTCTTTTAGGTCCATAAACATTTTGAGGCCAATATTTTTGAGAAATACTTTCCTAGCAGTTCTTCATATCATTTTATTTTCTTATTTTACTTTTCACTTCATAAACCTACTAGAATCATTTTTCTTGTTCCTGAAGTATATTTTTTATAGATTCTTTTAAGAAAGTTCTCTTGAGAGTAAGCTCTCCTACAATTTGTCTGAAAATCTCTCTATTATATACAATTTTAAAAGAGATTTTGACTGAGTGTAGGTATCAAATTAACACATTTTCTTCTTGAGTCCTTGAAGATTTTATTTTTGTGTATACCAGCTTCTCTTGCTTTAGGTTTTGATCAGTGATCCAGACATCTAATCATTATTTATTTCTAGGTAATATGTCTGCTTTCCTCTCATGACTGCCATTGGTAAATTTTACTTCTATATGCTGTTTTGTTATTTGACAATTGTGTGTCAAAACTGACATGATTTTTAAAAAATCTTTATTTTTAAAATTTGTGTACTTCATTTTTTTCAGCATCTTGAATCTGAATAATAGTGTCTTTCAGTTATTAATTAATGCTTCTACAAAAACTATGTTGTCTAACTTTAAAAATCCATCTAGATATATCTTAGAATTTGGGGGATCATCTTCTATGTCATTAGCCCCTCATTCATATTTTCTATTTCTAGCTTTGCATGTTTTATTCCTGGTAACTTTTTTTAGACATGTCTTTGCAGTCACTAATTCACTATTCAGCAGTGTCAGAACTATGGGGAAATAAGTAACAGATTACTTATTTTGAGTGAATGAAATTTCTAATTTTATTATCATATACCAAATTAATAGATTTTCCATCTTTAAAAGATATTCTCTCTCAATTTTTATAGATTATTGCACTTTTATTATTCTTTGAAACCTCCATTATGTTTTAAACATAGTAAGTAGACTAATATTCTGTGCCTGATAATTGTCATTTATATTTATTTATCAGCATTCTGATTCAATTTTGAATATGTTTTATGGCTTAAAATGATATTATTTTCTCATATTGTTTGACTTTGTGTTGGTAGGAATTATTTTAGACTGTCATTTGAAGTTTATTTCTTCAGTGTATTTGTTTCTGACAGGCAACTAGGGGCACTACTAATTTGAGACCACACTAAAATAAAATTTTAATTGGTGTCCTCTGAACAATATAGGTTGTATGAATTTTATGAACCAAATTTAGGTGCATGTGGGCATTGGTTAGAATTGTTTAAGGTATGCTTATTTCATTTCATCCATACTACTTACAGCTATTTGAGAAAGACATTTATTTCTACTGTCTTTATAGGATTTCTCCTTTCTCTACACAGTGTTGTCTTTTGGGAATCTCAGTTTCATAAAGGGTAGAAGTGAAGGAACTTTCGGATATGTCCTTAAAATATTGGCAGTATTCAAGCTTTGCCTCTTGTACTCCAAGCCAGATACCTGTCAAAGACACCAGACTTTATTCTACCAGATATCTCCGGGGAAAATACGAGAGGCGGCTAACCTCTCATTCTGTAATAAAGCTTTCTTAACATTTGAGTAACTGATTATACTGCCATTTTAATCATAGAACTTAAAAATATATAACATATTTAATGGAAGAATATTCAGTGTTTTAAACTGGGTGAGTTTCCTCTGAAAATTCAGTCAGCATTTGCTGGAAATGTAAGTAACATTTTAAAATTTTAAGTGTGGTTATTTTACCTAGATGAGTAAGATCTTTCAAGAAACCACCTTGATTTTAGGATAAATTGCAAATTACTGAAACTGTTATCTAAGCCTATTTCTCTAAGTTAATCTCATCACATCCCAACTCATTCCTTGAGTATTAGCAAGTTAGAAAGATGCCTTTGCATGCTCTGAGTAGGTCCTGTCTTCGCAACCCTCTATGACTCTGCTTTGATAATGCCTTTGTTCCTAAATTTTTCTAGAATTCCATACTGTTCCTAAAATTTTTATTGCTTATTTTCTTATTTTTCATAAACCTGAAAATTAGCCTACCATAAAAATTCTCCAAACTGCTTATATATATATTTTTTTAGCTTCTAGAAACATATTTTAGCAAATATTGTTTAGTTATTGGAGAAAAACAAAATACCTTAGCACAGTGTATATCTAGATCAAGATTTGGGTATTTGTTGAGGTAACTATCATGCTATTTAAAGTATATTTGATTGGATTTTATATACCAATATGTAATTGTCTTGGCAATTTTTAAGCAATACCTATCAGTTAATAGGGAGCTATTTTCTAAGAACAGAAAAGATTTATTTACAACAATCAAAACAAATGGTCTGAATTAACTACATTTAAGACACGAGGATTATCTAAATATTTGTCAGTTTAAGCAACTAGTATTCCAATTGATTAGTTGTTTAATTTCAATTAATTGGTTTTGCAACTGAAACTACTTAACTTGAATAAATAAGTGAAATAGTCTCTGGGAGAGAACAACATGGCATATTGTTTTTGTTCCTAAATCATTACAGAATGTTTTCCTGCTAAACATGCATATCTATTTCTAAGGTTGTCCTTAGGCCTCTCCATTTTATCTGAGAAAACTATTTTCAACATAAAAGCACTGCTGAACTTGTTATGTGAATGCTATTTTGATATAAATCAAAAGCAATTTATATTAATGGCCTGTATGAAGAAAAATGTACATGATTACCTGCTAAAATATTGGGACTACATTTTTGTTCAATTAACCTCAGACTACATTAAACTACAAATAATACATCCCAATTTGATAGGCATTAGTAATTACAAGGGCAACTTGAATGACAGTAATACAATTTCTACCTAAGACAGGGTCATTTTAGATTTAGAGGTAGCATGAGTACCATGGCCCTGGCCTAGTGGCAGTTTTATATATCTCTGTGGCATTATCATCTCCCTTGTTTTACAAGACAGAAGCTAAAGTTTTCCTGAAGTATTTTCTGTTATTTAAATGTGTTTCAAGGGAAATATGAGTAGACTACACCTGAAAAATTATGACAAGAATTCAAGAAAATCAAGATTTGTCCCTGTTTTCCCGTTTCTTTATTTAGAGATATATCAAGATATACCATAGACAGCATACAATACTCAAGCATCCATTTGCTGAAATCATCAAAAATCTATCAATCAGGATTTAATGACTAGATCTTAACAGATGGTGCCTTCTCAGAATTAGTAGAAAAGTAAATAAAAAATTGCACAAGCACCTATCATCTATCTAGAATAATATTCATACTCAGCATGCTATCTTCCAAATAATGATCAATAATGGTCCTGGTTGTAAACAAAAGAACAGGCCAAAAAAAATTTTTTAGTACATATTTTGAATAAATGTCTGAATGATTATTTTTACAAAATAAAGGACTGCTAATAACTCAGTATCTAAGGAAATATCTTTAACAATTACAGATTTTCTCCTAAATTTGAGTTTTAAACCAATCTTTTCAACTGCCTTTGATTAAATACATACTGATTTTAAGCATTGCTGAAATGATTTCTTAAGTAATGATAATGTTCATAGTTATACAAAAGAATCTGTTAGCTACCTGAACAGTTCAAAGTTTAAGATGCAATGGCAAAATAAATTGAATATTATGAATAAGAGATAATCAAGCATTATGGTTTTAGAATATATTTCATTTTTATTTCTCCTGAAATAACATATTTTTTAATGAATACATTTTCTTAAAAATATTTTTAAAGCATGCATTTTCCCTTGTATTTTCACAAAATATTTACTGATTGCTAATCATCTTTTTTAAGCACTGTCATGCTTTAAACTCTTTTAAGGAATTGTGTTATTTCTTGTAATGTATTTTTTCCAAAAGATGATACAGATTTTTTTCATCACTCTAAGTCACGTGACAGACACCATTTTATCTGATGCCTTATGGTTTTTTATTATATAACTCACATATAGATAAACTAATTTAGACAGTTTTGCATATCTTGTCAGACAGCAAAACTCCACACAACAAAAAGATTTTTCACAGTTCTTCACTGTTTGTGGATAATATTCCAGAATCAGAACACAGGGAAGAACAGAGCTAGACTCTGCAAAAAGCTTTCAGGCTAGTGTTGAAAAGAACCAAGAAGATTTCTACCCCAGGTAATCTATACTTTTACCTAAGGAAGAAAAGGGAAGGATCAAATCAACACCTGAATAGGGCTGCAAGGCTAAACAATATCTCTGGAGTTCTAGAAGGCAAGAAATAAGAATTGAGAATGGAAAGTAAGAAAACTCCAGAACAACCCAAGCAAGAAGCAGGACAGTTAATCATGGGGCAGTTTCTCATATTTCTGAAAACTTGCAGTTCAGCTTGAAAGGACAAGCTGATCAGAATCTCCTCAGAGCGCAGATCTCAAGCCCTGCTCATAGGAAACTTCTGACCTCATTCTAAAAATATTTAAAGCAAATGTGAACCGATTCTAACTCAAGCTTAAATGAAGCTCAGAATCAAATAAACTACCAGTGAGTTTATTCATTCTCCGTTCTGTTAGCCTACATAAAAAAGGGCATGACTCCTTCTGAGGGTAAACACTATTTACTTCAGTCTTTATTGTTCCTTTATGCAATAATTATAGAATGCAATAAAAATAATAATGAACATACTCTAATCAAGGAACTATGTACCATATTCAAAGTAGTAATGATCATTGGAAGTAGATCAAGAGATGCCATAAATATTGGGATTATCACACCAAATTTAAATTAACTATAATTAAAATTTTAAAAAATATTAAAAAGTTAGAATTAATAAATGAGGAGATGGAGATTTCAGCAGAGACATGAGAACTGTATAGAACAAATAGAACTAGATATAAAAATAAGAAAAAATAATTTATTTACTAAACTTAATATAAGACTATGTAAAACAGAGGAAAGGATTATTAAAAAAAGTGTACAGGCAAAGATAAAAACAGAAAAGAAGAAAAAGAAACAGGAAATAGAAGATATGTGAGAAAATATCAAACAATCTAACATATGTGTAAATGAATCCCAGAAGGAGAAAAGAAAGACAATGGGAAAAAAGAAATATTTAAAGAGATAATGGCAAAAAAATAGGAAATTTGATGAAAAATATTAATCCAGAGATCTAAGAAGTTCATTTAGTGCCCCATGGAAGATAAATACTTAAGTATAAAACATACACACATACACACACACACACACCACCACCACAGATAAACTGCTAAAAACTAAAGATCTAAAGATTAAGTAATTTTCTTAAAAAAAAAAGGGGAGGGGGAATTTTAAAAAAATGTACATGATAAAAATTATATGAATAAAGAATTCTTACCAGAAAACAAAAGCATTTTTGTTTTGTAAAAGAATATAATTAAATTACAAAATATGGCAAGCCCTCAATTCACTATGCTAAGTCACAGTGGTATAGGCAACACAACTTCTTAAACAAAACAATTTTCAGAAAATGTTAATATCAAAACTTAATTAGAAAGCACTTTTTCAATTAAAAAATCTGTTTTACATGCTATAAAAGAAAAAACATTCTTACCAGAAATAATAAATCATTTTGAAACAATAAATGATTTAAAAAATGTAACTCTCAAACTGGAATTCTGTATCTTGTAACATAATTTTCACAAATACATCCTCCAACAAACTAACAGATTTTGTCTCCAGAAGACCTGTATTATAAGAAATGCTGAAAGAAATACTTTTAGTGAAGCAAAATTAGAGAATTTCAGATGAGTGAGAATGAAGGATAAGCACAGGAAATAGAAAATAACTAGAAATATGCAAAAATATCTTTAATTTTTTTAAGAATATTAATATGTGGTTAAAGCAACAATAATAGCAATGCAATGTGGTATAGAACAACATGTGCATAAAGCCTGGGTAAGGACTTTACACTGCTTATTAAGTTGTATAATATTTTTTGTAGCTAAAGTGTTACAAGATAAAAATGTATATTATCTGCAGAACCCACTAAATTAAAAAAAAAAAGATGTAGCTAAAATATCAACATAAGGGTTAAAATTAAAAAACTTTAATATGTACAATTCTCAAAAGAAGGCAGTAAAGAAGGAACAAAAGCAAATTGCTGAATATAAAACAGTGTTGACATGGGAAACTCAGTCTATGAGACCAGCATAGCAGTTGCATAGAAACAGGAAAAGTAGGGGAGGGAGGGGAACACCTCATCAACAAGGGTACTTGCATAATCAGTGTTTGTATACCTAACCCTGAATTGTACCCCACATCTTTATAATAAAAAAAATTAAAAAATTAAAAAAACAGGAAAAGTATCACAAGAAAAAAATTACAGAAAACCATTCCTCCTGAACATGGATGCACAATTTTTTTAACAAAATAGTAGCAAATTAAATTCAACACTATATAAATTCAACACTATATGAAACAGATAAGCTGTGTTATGCCGAGACATGCAGATTAAGTTTAGTGATCAAAAGTTAATAAATGCAATACATTAAATTATTATAAAATGAGAAAAAATTACATAATCATCTCAATAACTTCTAAAAAAATTGAAAAGTTAAAACCTGTTATTAAAGAAAACGGCAAAACTTTCAGCAGACTTAGAATACAAGCACGCCTCCAAAATTGATCTTAATTTTAAATTATTAAACACCTTTCTCCTAAGATCAAGGACATGGCAAGGATGTTTGCTCTTGCCCCTTTTATTTAACATTCTATTCACTGCAATAAAGCAAGATAGAAATAGAAAATACTGTGATTACTAGAAAATAAGAAGCAATTCATTTCATTCACAGAAGATATTATTGTAATGTGTAAGACAAGGAAAATCTATATACAACAATGCATATTATTTTTATATAATTATAATGAAAATGCCCAAACAAAATTTTTCAAATGCAAAATACAGTAGTATAGAAACTAAGTATCAGGTAATATTTCTTGAATGTACAATACCTCTAATTTGAAACCTACAAATTATTATTGCAAAGGATTATTGACAAACTAAATAAATGAGAAATACATCATGTTCATAAATGAGAAGATTTGATATTATTAAGGTGACTATTCTCCCAAAACTGATATGCAGATTCCAGCCCAATTTCTTACCAAATTCTCAGGCAATTATTTTTTAAAGAAGATAAAATAGGCCAGGCTTGGTGACTCAGCCTGTAATACCAGCACTTTGGGAGGCCAAGACAAGTGAATTGCCTGAGCCCATGGGTTCGAGACCTACCTGGGCAACTTGGTGAGACCTCGTCTCTACAGTTAATCAAAACTAGCCGGGCATGGTAGCGCGCGCCTGTAGTTCCAGCTACTTGGAAGGCTGAGGTGGAAGGATTGCTGGAGCCCAGCAGGTCGAGGCTGCAGTGGCCAGGAGTGTGCCACTGCACTCCAGTCTGGGCGACAGAGTGAGACTCTAACTCAAAAAAAACAAAAAACAAAAGAAGAAGATAAAATAATTTTTAAATGTAAGTGAAAATGAGAATGTAGAATAGATAATTCAGTCTTTTAAAAAGTCAAAGTTAAAGGACTTAATTACTTGAATTTTAAAATTATTATAAAAATACAGAAAGAAGACAGCATAGTTTCAGTGTGTGGAATTAAATAAATGGAATTAAGTAGATTGTTCAGAAGTAGACCCTCATCCCTCATATATTCAATAAAAGGATTTTGACAAAGATGTCTAGTCAATAGAAAAGTCATATTTTTAACAAACATTGAAATAGTTGGGTATCTATATAAGAAATAAATGAAACTCATTTTTTCATAACCTCTCCCCAAATCAAAATACTCAGATAAAAAATAAATAGAATAAAGTAGATTGTTCAGAAGTAGGCCCTCTTCCCTCATATAGTCAATAAAATGATTTTGGCAAAGGTGTCTAGTCAGTAAAAAAAATATTTGTAACAAATGTTAAAATAGATGGATATCCATGTAAGAAATAAATGAAACTTATTTTTCCACAACTTCTCCCAATTTCAAAATACTCAGAACAATAAAGCTTTTATAAGAAAATGTAAGGATATATGTTCTTAAATAGGAAACAAAAAGTTCATAGTATGAAACATAATAAATTAATTAATCAACAACACTTTAAATATCTCTTAAGCAAAAGAAACTATTAATAAATAAGCAAGATACTTGAGGAAATATATTCCAAAGTATATTTGTTGACCCTAAATTTTATTCAAAATATATAACAAAGCTTATGCAAATCAATAAAAAAAATCAACAAATCAATATAAAATGGGTAAAAGACTTGAACACACATTTTGCATATTAGTGTATACAAATAGCCTATAAGCACAAAATGTAACAAAAATGGCCAATATGCAAATCTAAATTGAATCCACAATGAAATAGCAGTTGACATTCACCATAATGGTTGAAGCAAAAAATATGGCATAATAAAATATTGAGAAGGATATGGATCCTCCTATTTATCTATTGCTGATAGTAAAATTCCTTACCCACTTTGGAGAACTACTCAGCAATTTCTTTTTTTTTTTGTTCTCACTCTGTCACCCAGGCTGGAGGATAGTGGCACGTTCACGGCCACCCCAGGGTCGATCTGCTGGTCTCTGGTGATCCTTCGCCTCAGCCTTCCAATACAGGCACGCATTACTGTGCCCAACTAAGCAATTTATTATAAATTAAATGCTTATCTACTATTGAACACAGTAATTTCATTCCTAGTTAAATAGACATACAAGAATAAATAAACCTTCCCTATGATCTGTGATACACAAATTCAGAAATGATCCAAATGTTCAGAACCAGTATAAAGTCATAGTTATAACCATCCATTGAAATACTAGTAAGCAACAAAAACTAAACAATGATAAATGCATATAGCATCATTGATGTAAATATGAAAATATCATAAGTGCATCTCAAACAACTGTTTATAAAATATTATGTAAGGGGGAAAGCGAGATAAAAATGAATGTTGCACACTGCATGAATACAAACTGAAAATTAATCTATGATGATTGAAAAGAAATATCAAGATGGAAAGAAACTGACTAGAAAGAGGTACTGGGGAAGTTTTATGGAAAGAGAATAGAAATATACTACAACTTATTTTAAGTGATGGTTTTATGGCTCTGTTAAAATTCACCTAAATGACCACTTAAAATCCCTGCATTTAATTATTTCTTTCAGCAATAATTAAAAGCAAAACTTGAGTTTCTAAATATATACAGGTATAGATAATATTCACTGGTCACTGCTTGTATGTTGGATGGAATGTCAGCAAAACTAACAAAATATCTGCTTTGACAAATCAGTTTTCATATCTGACATAGAACAAAAATCCTTGCCACAGGGTACTGAAATGATTATTTGAATGCTAACAGTGGTAAGGACTTTCTCTACTGAAGTGTCCCTGAAAAAAGATATTTGTAAAACATCACTCATCGTATTTATGTTTTTTAAAATAAAACCTGTTTTAGAAGTTCATACATTTTTATACATGATTACATTTTTAAGGTTAGCTAACCTCCATGAAGTCAAATTTTTTTCCCCACTGATAACTAAGAGGATGTGGAAACAGGAACTCCTCTGGTTATTAATTGTAATGCAGTGCAGTTTTCCCAACAGGGTGTCTCTTCTAAGTAGTGTTCTACCATCTGCAACCCTTAGGCAATAAATTCTGAAGATGGATTTAACAGCAGCTTGAAAACAGGACTTTTCAGACAGAGGGATGTTATTATTCTTTCCATTCTTCTGGTATCTCTGTAGTAAGGCTGCCCTTATATATACACATATATGACTTAATCCCTGGGTAATTATATTTCATAAGTATATTTTAGTCTTGATGCTTGAGATCACAACGAACCCCGAAACCCTGAGTTCTTGATGATAATGAAAACTGTTTTGCTAACAAATAGCTGGACGGTTTTAAACTTTGTCTTCCTACTAGAATCAGCTGGGATTAAAAAACGAAAGAAAAAAAAAAGCCTTGCCTGGAATTCATTCCAGAACAATTTAATTGAAATCTTAGGAAGTCATGCAAAAAAGCATCAGTAAGTTTTAAAACCTTACCAGTTGATTTTAACGTGCAGCCAAGATGTGGAATTGCTGATAAATACTAAATGTTGATGCCTGTACACGCCATCTAAGGAAACAAAGGGGGAGCAGACAGGTGGGCATAAAACGCCTCATTGTCACTAAACCTTGCACTCCCGGGAGCAATAATCAGATGGCAGAGAGTTATGATTGGCAGCCCGGAAGAATATGGGTTATCTTGAGCTACTGATTGGATGAAGACTGGAGAGAGTAGTAGTGTGATTTTCCGTATAAAGTTTTTATTATTAGTGAATTTGCTCTCCCTCACCAAGTGAAATTTAAGGCATGGAAAGGCCTCAAGTAGTGAATCTCATGTGCATGAAAATTATGTCTCATTGAAATTATAAAGGAGTCCTACTCTGGAGGTTTGATGGAGGTTGTTCTTTGCTGGGGCTCATGAATTTGCATTTGTAAGCCAAGTTATTATGATGCAGATGATCCACAGTGTATATTTACATAAATAATGGTCTAAAAAGGAAGATTTCCTTGACAGAGTAAATCATGTAGCCTAAAAAGGAAAGGAAAGGAGTATCAAGAAAAGAATGTGACACAGAAAAAAAAGGAAATAGGAAACTATTTGTTGATCATATTTAGTCTTTTCATGAACACAAACAGGATTGTTTTGTGACAAAAAAGGAAGACTCACAGGAGATGTCAGCTATCATCATTCAAAAGTTGAACAAAAAAAGGTGAACAGAATTATATGATTATATGTAAAATCGGTGACAGTATTGGCATTTTATAATTTGGTCATCTTTAGATGCTGTGTAGGATTAGCCATGTATTTAGGAAAGGTGTTGACTGTTTGTTTATAGGTGAAGACCCTGTGCAAGCAATTGATTAATTCTGACTCTATGTTATTTAATTCATGTCTTGATTCAATTGAATATTTATTTTGTCTCCTTTCTGTGTCACTAGCGTGCAAACGTGGTTGCGATTGGAATCACCTGGGATTTTTTTTTTTTTTTGAGCACTGATATTTAGATCTTGTATCTAAGGATGCACCAGGGCAAAGCCTGGGCACTGATAAGTTTTTTAAAGCTCCTCAAGTGAACACAAGCATGCAGAAAATTTTGTGAACTGCTTTAGGGTGAAGTAAATTGGGTTATTAACATTATTCAATTAATTGAGAATTATGTGTTAAAATCTGGTCTAAGAAATCTGAACAAGTAAATAAGTCTTAGCTTTACAATATTGTGAAATCACTATAATATGATAACCTAAATCTTGCTTAGAGAAAATAAAACTGAGTAATTTAACAGATCACTATGAGATTATAGTTATGAAAGTTAGAATTTTGCACATTGTATCCTGTTTCTCTATTTTTCTCCAGCCAGGAAAATGAGTCCCTGTGAAGCCAATATCAGAGCCTATGTTTGCTTTGTTTTTCAACAGAACTATTTCTACTGATCTACCTAGTACTTCTTTATAATAAGTTTATAATAAAATCTTTCAGAGCAATTCACAAATCTAAAGTTCTATGTAAGTGATAAATAAAAGACTCATGTTGAACTCCCTACCCGTTGATCATATTGTGGATCGATTAAAATCTTTTGATTTGAGAGCCTATTCACCTGCCAAATATTTAAATGAAAGACATTTCTAAGGGAGCATAACTGCACATAATCATGCTATTTCATTTTAAGTCTGGAACCATACAAATATTTTGTTCCTGCAAAATGTCAGAGATAAAAGTGCTATTAATCTAAATTAAAAGGTCATATATTATTATATAATGCTCTGTTTTGTGATGTTTTAAAAACAAGTAAAAACTAGAATATGTTTTAAACTTAGTCACTTCAAAAATATTTTTGGTATGACTTTATACTGTACATTTGACACGGAGTAATTTTTAAAATTTTTAAATATACATATACAGTTTAGGGTTATAGCTTATCTATGAGAGATATGTTCCAAGACCCCATAAATATACCACAGATATACTGTTTTTTTCTATACATACATAACTCTGATAAAGTTTAATGTATACATTTGGCACAGTAGAAGATTAACAACAATAACTAATAATAGAATAATTATCAATGTACTATAATAAAAAATGTGCACATGGTCTCTCTTTTCCAAAATACTTCATTGTTTTATATCCCCCTTCTTCTCCTTGTGACGATGTGAGATGACTAAATGTCTAAGTGATGAGATGAGGTGAGGTGATTGACGTAGGAAAAGTGTTGCCTGTTTGTTTATAGGTGAAGACCCTGTGCAACCAACTGATTAATTCTGACTCTGTTATTTAATTGATGTCTTGATCCAATTGAATATTTATTTTGTCTCCTTTCTATGTCACTAGTGTGGAAGTGTGGTTGCGATTGGAATCACCTGGGAATTTTTTTTTCTAAGCATTGCTATTTAGATCTCATGATGTAACTTTAGCTACTCCTGAGATTCTGTGTCCCTGAATCTGTGTAACCATCCCCTATTTGCAATAAATGTCTTGGTAGCCCTCAATTCAGGATATCCCTTGCTGAAGTCTTTCTATGGGCTCAATGCCTTCTGGTGCAACACGTTGACAGTCAAAACACGTTTTTGTTTATGTCTTCCACCCACACATTCAATGCCTTTTTACCACACACTGAGGCTGTTGCTTTTTGCATTTTGAGGTGTGACAGCAAAATTGGCACACAATTATTTGTCCTTCTTTACCATTTCATGGATAGAAGATTTGTTCTTACTGCAGATCTTAGAAACCTCAGCATACAATGTTTTCTCTTTCACCTTTTGTTTAATGGTTGCATTTTATGGCTTCTCTTTGGTATATCCCAATTTCCAGGATCACTATTGTTGTGCTCTGGGGCCATTATTAACTAAAATAAGAGTGACTTGAGTATCAGCACTGCAATACTCAGACAGTCAATCTGATAACCAAGCTAATTGACTAAGTGCGGAGCACAGACAGTGTGAGGACTCTGAACTAAGAGATATTTCACAACCTGGGCAGGATGGAGCAGAACAGTATGAGACTTCACCAGGCTACTCAGAATGGTGTGCAATTTAAAACTTGTGAATTGTGTGTTTCTGAAAATTTCCATTTAATAGTTTTAGACTGTGGTTGACTGTGGGTAGCTGAAACTGTAGAAAAGAAAATCATGGATAAGTTATTTGAAAATCAAAAAGGTGCAATTAAAGCAAAATGCCAACTAAAACCCAAAAGTGCCTGTGATGGCTAATTTTAGGTGTCAACTTGACTACATTAAGGAATATCAGCAGAACCGATAAAGCATTACTTCTGGTTATACTTGTGAAAGTGTTACAAGAGGACGTTGGTCTGTGAATCCGTGGACTGAGTGGAGAAGATCCATTTTCCAGTACTTCATGTGAACAGGCACTATCCAATCAGCTGGGGGCCTGGATAAAACAAAATAGGAGAGGAAAATGTTTATTCTCTTTCTCTGCTGGAGCATAGGCACTCTCCTCCTCCTTCCCTGAGACATTAGGGCATAGGGCTCTCCAGCTTTGTGACTTCAGGACTTATACTAGTGACCTGGTTTCTTAGATTGAGAATTACACTGTTAATTTTCCTGGTTCTGAGGCTTTTGGTCTTGGATTGAACCATGCTCTCAGCATTTCAGGGTCTCCATCTTGCAGACAGGCTGTCATGGGACTTCTCAGCTTCCATAATTATGAAAACCAATTTCCATAACACATTATCTATCTAGCTATCATCTATCTGTTTACCAATTATCTATCTGTCTTCCTATCTATCTCCTCTCACTTGTCTCTTTGGAGAACCATGACTAATACAGTGCCTAACATATTTATCTCTCAGCTAAATAAAAGCTTAAAAAGGTAAAACTCTCAATATAGCATTGCAAAATTGTTTGTAATTTTTCATTATCAAAAGTATGAGTTTAGCCGGGCTCGGTGGCTCAGCCTGTAATCCCATGCTTTGGGAGGCTGAGGTGAGTGGATTGCCTGAACCCGCAGGTTCGAGACCCCCCTGGGTAACTTGGCGAGACCTCATCTCAACAATAAATTAAAAAATTAGCTGGGCGTGGTTGCGCATGCCTGTAGTTCCAGCTACTTGGAAGGCTGAGGCGTAAGGATCGCTGGAGCCCAGCAGGTCAAGGCTGCCGTGGCCGGGAGCGTGCCACTGCACTCCAGTCTGGGCGACAGAGTGAGACTCCAATACCAACTCAAAAAAAAAAAAGCGTGAGTTTTGCATTTATATTCTTTCTCGAATAAAAATATTTTAAATAATGTGCAACATACATGGAAGATGATAGTAAACCATATCATGAACTCATAACAAGGCTGGTACTAGGTTATTTTACATGTATGTCATAAGCAATCAGTTGGTCATCAGATATGCTGTAATAGTTAATTTTAGGTGTCAACTTGGCTAGATGGTGGGATACCTTGGTGGCTGGTGAAGCATATTATTTCTGGGTGTGTCTTGTGAGAGTGTGTCAAGAGGAGACGGACGTGTGAGTCCAGGGACTGAGAGAAGATGTCACCCTCAAGATGAATAGACACTATCCATCTGCTGGGGGCCTGGCTGGGACAGAAGAAAGAGGTTACCCTCTCCTCTTCCTGCTCTCCCTCCTCTCCCTCCTCTGCCCTCTTCCTTTTCCCCTCTCCCCTTTCCAAAGCAGGATGCCTTTTTACCTTCTGCCATTTGGCATCAGACTCCAGGTTCTGTGCCTTTAGACTCTGGGGCTTGCACTAGTAGCCTACCTTCCTGGTGGCTGCATTATCATCTTCCCTGGTTCTGAGGCTTCCAGACTGAACCACACTACTCTTACCTCAGCCTCTCCTGCTTGGAGATGCTTGTCATGAGATTTTTTTCACCTCTGTGATTGTGTATACCAATTCCCCCTAGTAAATCCTCTCCCATAGAATTTGTCGGTTTCATCTTTCTTGGAGAACTCTGGCTAATACAAATGTATGCTATAAACCACCTAAAACAGCATAATAGTTACTCATGTCTACTCTTTTAAAAAAGCGTAATACTGTCAGAAAACTTAAAATACATATTTTAATTAAAAACATCTTTAGTAAAGAATATTGGAACCAAGAGATTCAGAAATGTAAAAGTATGTATTTTAGTTGACTGTAATTTTTCCAATAAGTTTACAAAATTTGTTCAGAGCAAACACAACTTACAAAAAGCACATATTTATAGCACTCATTTAATTCACTTTCTCCCTAATAAACATCTTTGATAAATATCTAGGCTATCCAGGTAAAAGCATTGTTGACATGAAACTAGATAAAATATTGATATCATTAAAAAAAGAAACTCCAAGTTTTTGAGCATGCAACCACAGAAAATGAAAATAATAATGTTACTGTACTATGTGTATAGCAAAAAAAAAAAAGAAAAAACTAAGTGGTAGTACATTAAGCTATAGCTAGCTTAATTAACAGCATGTCTGACTTATGTAATTAATATACCATTTTTGTAAGTAATTCATTGCAAATATAGAGACAAAATAAAATTATCCACTACGTTAACATACTCATATTTCTTAATCATTTAAAGTAAAAACATGGTTCTAATAATTGTTAAAATGTTGCAAATAGTATGCTCCTATTTTTGTGCTCCTATTTTAACATACTCATTTTTGTTAATCATTTAAAGTAAAAACATGGTTCTAATAATTGTTAAAATGTCACAAATATTATGCTCCTATTTTTATGTTGCTAAGGTCTAAGGTAACAACAAATGTTCTATCCCTGAAGATGTGAAAAAGAAAAAAGAAGCCATGATAATAGATACAATTTTTGAAATGCACGCAACTTACATTTTGTTCCCAGATATTTTCACTATAATACTAAGTTTTGCTATTTGGCATTATCCTGACAGTAAGGTTGAAAAGTTTTCAAAGTGATGTACAGTCTTTGGGCAATGTGAACAGAAGATTAAAAAACAGAAAGGAGAAAGAGCAATTCTGAACTTCATATAATTCCTATTAGTGACAAAGTTCTAGGAGCTGTTTGCTCTTCTTTTAAATAAATGTCTAGCTGTCTTGTACCTTTCCTGCATGGACACATCCTCACTCACTGGCCTTTCTTCAGCTGTAAAAGTAACTAAACTGAAAAAAAAAAAACCCTCATGAGGCTGTTGTGGTGTCTATTTCAAAGGGTACTTTCCTCCTCCAACTGCCTTGACAGTGCTCACAGCAGGATTAGTAGGGAGGCCCGCAGACCTTTGTAGGGTCCATCACTCTCTTGCTATCACACCACCTTAAAATTATCAAGAAACAATCCAAAGAAAGGGATAAAAGCTAGAATTACTCTCCTCCCTTAGACATTGGCAGCATTAACTATTTTGCACCTTATATCTCTGTGGTTTGGTCAGCTTCAGATTCTATCACAAATCTAAGTTTCCCAAATCATTATTCTTTATCTGAGCCCTTATTATGATTTAATTATAAGCACAATGTGCCACACTAATCTGACTTCAAAGCTCTTGTACTCCACTCTCTGGAATTCAGTTTTCTTTTGCATATTCCCTAAATTCTAACCGTCTTCTCTTGATATTCTTAGGGACTCCAATCCTCACATGATTAATCTAAAACTTTTGATTTAATCATCTCACTTCTAAAAATAAATTTCTCTACTGCAAGTAAGCTACTCATTCTAATGATCACAACTTAGACTTCATCATTCTAATGATAGCAGCCCTCTGATATCTTGATTTTAAGGATCTCACTATACTATTACGAATCCCGGACTTTCTAGCTCATACCATATAGTACACCAAGGTGAATCTATTTTATCTCAGAAGGATAAAAACCCACTTTTATCTGGGCTAAATCTATCTATTATTGACATATATATAATTTCTTTCTTTCTTCATGTGCTTATTGATTATTTGCTTTTTAATCCAGCATGGATTCCTGATTTGTTATTGTCACATTATTGTACATACTATTAACTTCTTGGGCCATTTTTTTCTCAGTGCTACTTTCTGATGAAATCTCAGCCCAATTTCAACCCAACTGAAACTCAGATAGCTGATTCTATCTGTAGAAAATTACATAAGCATGGTGCTTGTTTTCATTTTAATGTTTTCATGTAAAATTCAAGTTGGTCCTTACACTCTCAGTACTTCATTCTCCAATGACCTTAGACGATTGCTTTCTAGTAATCTCCTCATATTCAGATTTGCTTACTATTTCAGACAGTAAATCAAAAAAACAGTAGTTCTCTCCTCACTTCATATCTATGTCTACTATTGCATATAAACTGAGATTTGTCCTCCTATTAAAATGAACAAAAAGATTCTTTATATTCTTACCTATTCAAAGACTTTGCTTCCGTGAATATGTCATCTCTCACATACTCACTCAACACACACACACACACACACACACACACACACACACACACTCCTGTAATAGTTTCAGTCCTACATAAACACACTGCTCTATTCCCCTAGACAATCATTCACGTATAACCATAAAGTTATTAGCTACATAAATCTTGCTCATAAAGATTTATCTACAGACCCCCTTCCAGTTTCTGGAGAGATAACACTGAACAAAACAAATTTATTTTTCTCTTAGTAGGAACAGTCTATTAATGGCCATGTATTAGATTTCTATTACTGTATAACAAATGATTCTAAGCATTTAGTATTGGCCAACTTATATGGGGTCAGGAATCCAGGATACTCTTAGCTGGGTGATTTTTGACTGAAAGTCTCTTGTGGGGTTGCAGTCAAACTGTCAATTGGAGCTGCAATCTCAGCTGAAAGCTTCATTGAGGGAGGTCTGTATCTGGGGAAGGATCTGTTTCTAAGTTCATTCACATTGTCAAGCTTCAGTCCCTCACTGGACATTGACTGGAAACTTGAGGCTTCACAGTGTGGTTCTCATGACTTATCAGTGTGAGTGATTGTGTGTGTGTGTGTGTGTGTGTATGTGTGTGTGTGTAAGAGAGAAAGAGTTGAGAGAGAGAGAGCATGTGGAAGCCTCTTTATAACCTAATCTTAGAAGTAGAGTAGCATCACTTCTACCATATGTTATTAGCTACATAGAACAGCTCTGGTGCAATATGAATTCTATTTGTGAGTATCACTGGAAACCATCTTAGAGGCTGGCTATCACAGTCAAGTTAACATTTTCTTTTAGGTATCTCAACCATATCTTATATTCCACATCTCTCAAATAGAATTCAAGATGTGTACTCCATGCCTTTCAAACATGCTCTTTTTTCCCCACATCTTTACAATAAAAAAATTAAAAGTTAAAAAAAAAAAGAAAAAAAAAAGAAAGCTTTTATTCTACTTGAGCACCAAAAATAAAAATAAAAAGTACAATAAGTTATCATAAACTTTTCAACTTTTTCTTCTGATTCAGACATTTGGCATTTATATTTAAAATCAAATATAAAAAGAGTGCGGCCGAGCTTGGTGGCTCAGCCTGTAATCCTGCACTTGGGGAGGCCGAGGTGAGTGGATTGCCTGAGCCATAGGGTTCGAGACCTGCCTGGGCAAATTGACGAGACCTCATCTCTACTATAAATCAAAAATCAGCCGGGCGTGGTAGTGTGTGCCTGTAATTCTGGCTACTCGGAAGGCTGAGGCGGAAGGATCGCTGTAGCCCAGCGGTTCAAGGCTGCGGTGGCCAGCAGGCCACTGCACTCCAGTGAGACTCCAACTCAAAAAAAAAAAGTTAGAGTGACTTATAACCTTCCAGTGAGGTGCAGAAGACACTTTCAAGAAGGACAGCTTGTCATTTGATGTCTTTTACCTTCTTTTTTGACTTTCACACCTACTATCCATTTCTCTTTCATCTGCTAAATTTCATCAGGGTTCCTAGAATATTCATGATGTTGACCTATGAGTGAAATTATTCCTACTCAACTCAGGTCATCCTATTGGGAAAATATTTTTAAAAATCTTTCTAGAGGCTTATAAAAGTCAAAACTCCAAAATATCATGCTTATTCAGATGACCATTTTAAAAATAAGATTGTGGGAGGAAAAGGTATAATTTCGTGGAATTTGAATCTTTTCTTTGTTCTTGATTATAAACTCTACTCTCATGTAAATTTGCATTTAATGTGCATTTGTTATAACTATTTTCTTTGCATCAAATATGCTTCCCTCATTAAGAACCTCCTGTTTTCTGTGGAGATCCCTACTTATACATAAATTTCTAGTATTAAAATCATCAGCACAGCTAAATAATAAAAATGATTCAATGTCTACCGAATTAAATAGTCTACCAGCATAGAAGCACATGTTGCTCTCTTCATTCTGCTTTACACAATTTCAAGAAAATGTGAACCTTAATTTTTTCTTAGATAAAATAAATTCAACTGTGCTGGGATGAAAATCGGCACAATGTGTAGTGAACATAAGAAGTCATGAACTGTGAATTTGAGAAACGGAGGGTATCTTGCAGGATACCCATCATATTATCAACTTGAATGTGTAACCAGTTGTAACTCCTTGATATTTGACCCTTAGTTATCTTCCTCATTTAACAGAACAATACTGACATCCTTGTTTCCTTTAGAGTAGTCCCCTTTTATCCACTGGTGGATACACATCTAAGACCCCCTAGGGCAATCCTGAAATTAAGATAAAACAGAATTTGATTGCTGTCAGTTGGAACACTCTTCTCTTCATGAATTTCATTCACAAATTTAGTACCCTATTAGTCTTAACTAAGTACTTATCATGTACTGTAGCCATAACTTTTCCAATTTGAGATACAACAACAAAACTATCACACATTTCTTTTTTCTTTTTCACATCTTCAGGGATAGAACATTTGCTGTTACCTTAGACCTTAGCAACATCAGCATATAATTTTCTTCTTATCTTATGGAGAATTTTTACCTCTATACTTTAAATAGAGCATTTCACGATTTTTCATTGGCATATCTGAATTGCCAGTGTCACTACTCTTGTACTTTGTGACTGTTATTAAATAAAATAAGGGTTACTTGAATACAAGCACTGCCATACTACAACAGTTGATCTGATAACCCAAAGGACTACTAAGTCACAAATGGGTGAGTAGCTAATACTGTGTGGATACATGAACAAAGAAATGATTTATGTCTCAGGAGGGAGGAACAGAATGTGCAATCTAACACCACTAAGAATGATATGCAATTTAAAATGAATTAATTGTTTCTGAAACTTTTCATGTAATATTTTTGAACTGAGGTTGACCTCAGGTAACTGAAACCACTGAAAGTAAAACTGTGAATAAGAGGAAACTACTGTCCGTCTGTTTTGAAGGAACTCTTGCCACAAGCCACAGCAAGAATATTTAATGCCTTGGAGCTAAAAGTGCTTTGACTCCCACTGACAGATGGGTAAAGAAGATATGTTTTTTGTTTGTTTGTTTGAATTTTCAGTTCATAGTCTCCTATACTCAGTAACAAACTATCAGATTCCCTTTGTCTATTAGGATAGGGTATTGTAATTGTAGACATAAGAAAACCAAAACAAGTCTAAATCAATAACCAACTTTTATAAGTTTCAAACAAAAATATAAAATAAACTTCAAAGAATATTGATTTATCTGTTGAAGGTGATCTACATTAACAGTTTTTATAAAGCAGAAAAGCTGTTGTTTCTTGGTCACTGGAAACAAGTAAGACCATAAATTGCCTATAAAGTGCTAAAGTAAAAACAAATGTGTAATATTTCTAGGCATTTTATTTGGTAGTGTCTTTTCATGAAGAGAACATTCTAATTTTCTTAGATATACTTTGATATAATATTTACACTCATTTTAAGTTGGTGAAATGCTCAATGAAAGTAATCATAATTTTGTAAAGAACTGAATACTTAAAAACCTAAATACATTTAAATCCATGAAGTCAGACAGTTTGTTGCTCACCCAAAATTTAAACTTAACTTATCTATCTTGGGTAAGTTATGCATGGTTTTAATCAAGAACTCTTATTTTCTTCCCTGTTATATATTTGTTCATATCTTTCACTGCTCATCATAAGGAAATTTATCTCATGGAGCTTATCCTAGATTTAAAATCCTCTGATGCAGACTCATAAAACTATTATAAATGATGTAATGAAGTAGAGTCCGAGCAATTAAATGACAGCCCGCCGACTCAAATTAGCAAAGGAGAGGTTTATTAGTCAAGGCCCTTGTTGGCCAGCAGCCGCTTGTAGGGAACTCATTCCCAGCAAGCAGCGAGATGTAACACAGGACTGTCTTATGTAGTTTAGATTTACATCCTGGTGGGCTAAAGATAGAACTTGGGACTTCCCAGGGCTCTTATCACGACATTCTGGAGGCGTGGGCAAGCAAGCAAGTTTACAGAAGCAGATGTAGCTGGTTATGCAGGTGCGGCGGATAAGGGTACAATCAGTTGCGTAATGTCTGCAGAGAAAGTTTCCAGGAAAGGAGTAATGCCTGCCTCAAGGATAGAGCTATTCCTGCTTTTTCCCCTTACACTTCTTTCTTTGTTTTCTTTGTTCCTTCTTATATTCCCCCCTGTTTGTTGTGCCAGGAGTCAAATCATTGACTCCTCAGACAAAGGAGTGTAAAAGGACCTGAGAACCATCATTTTTACAGGCATGATGCTATTTTTTATGTAGGTAAGGAGGTGCTTGATAATGCAGGGCCCTATAGTAATACCTATTTAGAGAAGGAGGAGAGGCCCAGCTACTGCCAAAATTAGGGTAATAAGCCAGGGGGACCAGGAGAAGAGAGATTGATACCAGTTTTCCGAGGCTTGATTTTGTAACTCTCACTGTTTGATGTTTTCCCTTACTTGAGCGAAGGTTTCTCATATTATCCCTGACTTGTTGGCATAGAAGCAACAAGTTTCTTCCAAGGCCATGCACAATCCCCCTTGTTTCATGAAGAGGAGGTCTAAGCCCCTTTTTATTCTGGAGCACCACTTCAGCCAGGGAGTTTACCTGCTCTTTCAGCTGGGATATACTAGATTCTAATAGACTTAAATCTGCATTGACCTGATTGCTTAGTTGTTTGAGATTCTGGTCCCCTACAACCAAGGAGGCTGTGCCCAGGGCAGCAGTCCCCACATCCCCTAGACTTACAAGGAGAGGCACTAATATGGGAACGGTGCATTTTGCCCGTGCGAAGCCTGGGAGCTGGAGATGCTACCTTCCTCTGTTCCCTCATATATGTATACTTGGGGCAAAATGTGCACCAGAATACAGAGCTCTGAGGTGGCCCATAGGTGTTGCAGAGCGACACATGGGGTAATACCCCATGTACAGGTGAACCAAGTGGTGGGGGGAGCTATAGCTAACTGAGGGCTCTCACTGCTTGGGAGATCCATAGTATTGACTCGGGTTGTGGTGTTGCAGGACGCCTGGAGGGGGGAACTGTTTAATGGGAACTGCAGTGAATGGAGACAAGTTCCCTTTCCTTGAAGATCTCCCAGAGTTAGAGTTGGGTGGGTACCCTAGGGACATAGCCTTTGAGACTGGACCTCAGTTAAATTGAGGATTCATATATCCCTTTCAGTATTCCCCTATGGGGGAGACAGCTCCGATTCCCATGAAATATGGGGGTCAGGGATCCAGGCATAGCCAGCAGTCATTCACTAAGTCTAGGCGAATGGCATTAGCAAGCCATTGAACTGCTGATAGCATAGGAAAAAACTGAATTTTGAATGGTGGAGAAGGCACAGGGGTTTCTTGCAAGGAAAGGGTGGTGGAAGGAGTGGTTACAACAACAGGGCTAGAAGGTTCAGGTACCCGGAGAATGATATTACGGATGGGGCCAACTGGGTTGAGGGCACAGGAGACAAGCTTCCTTTGAATAGTAAATGACATTCCAGGGTCTAGTCCTGATACATATATTCTAAGTCCCCATGTTTTACCTAGTTCCCATACCTTTTGAATACTAAAGGCATCCCAATGAATAACTGTGAGCTTTAGGGGATTGCAGGTTTTAGGTTGGTTATAAGGGGAGGCAGTTGGTTTACTGCTGAGAGATACATATGGGTCTTTGTTGCCTTTCCAAGGAGCAAAAGTTTTGCAGCCCCAGGCAGCACAGTGAAACTGCTGGGGCTTGTGGCAGTGGGTAGGGCTGGCAGCTGGGCAAATGTAGAAATCTACTTTAGCAAGCTGATTTTTGTTTTCTATGTTGTTAAACCTGCACCCCGGAAATTCTGAGCTATGGCTTCCCCATCCTTTGGGGATCAGGGATAGACTGGGCCATAACTTACAAAGGTCAAAGTCAAAAAACAGCTGTCTATCCCCGTAGTAGGTGGAAATTACAGTCCCTGTGACAGTGTCCATTAAGACCCAGGAGTAGTTTCCCAGGGCACAGTGATACTGCGAGTGGGGCTCATAGGACTGGCTTAGAGGGAGCCCCATGAGGAGTAAGACTAGGATTTTGGGGCTCGCAAGAGTCTTATCTTTAACGGGTCCTCCTCGATGACCGGGTTAACAACTTTCCATGTCTCCAAGTGCGTGTCAGTGGCCACTTTCACCTGCAAGTGATGAATCCAAGGACGAACACCACTGACTTTAACGGCAGTTGGTGTTGTCAGGATCACCATGAGAGGGCCTTTCCACTTGAAGACAAGAGCCTCAGTTTTATGCCATTTCACCCAAACTTGATCACTGGGTTAGAATGGGTGAGGGATTTCTGCAATTGGCTTCTGGAGGGCTGCCTGCACCATTTCCATCACAGCACGTTGAACCTTTTGGAGTACCTGTAGTGACTGAAGCAAGTTATGGTGCTGGAAGCTGCAATCCCTAAGGAAAGTAAGGTAAAAGGGACTTGAGGACAGGAAAAATGCCGGCTGTGAGAAAGGCTCCAGCCAAATGCAGCCATGCCGGAGGTGAAAGCCCCATGGATCCTGTTTGACAGACCTTCCCTAACTTTGAAGGATTGCGTGCATAAGCTGAAAAATTGTTCCCACTTTAATTGAGATAGTAGTTGCACAACTAAATGATGGCATTTGACAGCAAAGTTATACATAAGCATAGTGATGGTGAGATTGCAGCAAAAAGGAGGTGCCCCTTAGGGTGTGTAATGATGATTTACAGTAACAACAGGAGGCCGAGAAAAACAAGTCGACTTTTCATAAACAACAGGCCTCCTGCTGAGTCGGCCTCTCTTTC
>CAUYQG010076432.1:0-54357 GCA_963574415.1 Tarsius wallacei | reverse complement strand
CGCCCGGCTGATTTTTTGATTTATTGTAGAGATGAGGTCTCGCTTGCCCAGGCGGGTCTCGAACCCGCGGGCTCAGGCAATCCACTCACCTCAGCCTCCCAAAGGCGCAGGATTACAGGCTGAGCCACCGAGCCCGGCTTGAGGAGTTCTTAATACAACAGAAGCAAATTCTGAACTCAGGTGGGAACAAAGAGCCTTCATAGTATAAACCCTGCAGCTAGGCTGAGCCAGACCACGGAGCATGGGGGCGTCAGTGTATCTGGGCCACTCTATGCTGTCTGGGTGTCAGTCCCCAACAATCCAGGCTCTCACTGGCTCCTCTCCACCTTCCCCAGCCTGCAGAAGTCTGTGAATGCAGCAGTCATGCGGGGACTCCCCCTGGTGCAGGAAAGCGCAGCTCCGCGCCTCCTCTCCAGGCCTGGCTCCTGCCCTGTGCGCCTAGCGGTGGAGGGGGCCGGTGGATGGGGCCAGGGCCAGGCCGTCGGACGTGAGCCAGGGAGGCAGGGATGGGGGATCAGGGAGGGGAAAGGCAAAGGTGGGGAGGGAGGGAGGGATGGATGGGGAGGGTGCAGCAGGCCTGCTGACTGTTGCCATGTTCCAGATCACCAGCGCCGCGGACTCGGAGGCCATCACGTTCCAGAAGCTGGTGAAGGGACACGCGTACTCAGTCACGGGAGCCGAGGAGGTAACGGCCGGCACGGATGTGCGGGGATCCTACTTGCCCTAACTCGGTGGTCACAGGCTCATTCTGGCTGGTGATTCCCAGGGTGTTGCCCCGTGTCCTCACAGCCCCGTTTGCACTCAGGCCTGGCGTCGCAAAGTTCAGCACAGAAATGAAGAGCGGTTCCTTCCCGAGCCCGCGCCGCGCTGCCCCCTGGTGGCCTGGTGGCGGCTCCAGCAACCCTGATTTTACTCAGTTTAAGAGTGACAGCCTAACTCTCTGGATCCGGGAGCAACAATAAAACTACCCTTTGCATCTTTATAGTGTCTTATACTCTGTAAGGTGCTTTCACATTTGGTCTCACAAAAGCACACGTACTCATGTTCAAATCTGACTGCCGCTTTTCAGCTGTGTGGCCTGGACAAGTTATTTGAACTCTCTGTCCCTTAGTTTCCTCGTTTGTACTTATGTGTTTATTTGTTTAGTTAGTTAATTATTTACTTTTTTTTCCTCACTCTGTGGCCCATGCTGCAGTGGCACAATCATAGCTCGCTGCAACCTCCATGGCTCACTGAGTTCTCCTGGGCTCAAGTGATCCTTCTGCCTCAGCCTCCCAAATAGCTAGGACTACAAGCACACGCCCAATAATTTTTAAAGTTTTTTGTAGAGATGGGGTTCTTGCTATGTTTCCCAGGTTGGTCTCAAACTCCTGACCTCAATGGATCCTTCCATCTTTGCCTCACAGAGCACTGGGATTACAGGTGTGAGTCACATCTGGCCAGTTTCTTCATTCTAAAAATGGAAATAATAATACCCATTGTAAGGCTGTGGTGATTTAATCAAGGGAATATATGGAAAGTACTCACTCTGTGAGCGTTGTAGGTAAGCAGGTAGCTGTCTTTGTTGTTGATGTTACTATAAATATCATCAAGCAGCCTAAGGTCACTTGTAATTACAAAACCCAAACTAGACCTCCAGGTCTTCTGTATGTCCAGTGTTTTTGTCTTGTTATTTTTTAAAAATCTTACTTAAGCCGGGTTTGGTGGCTCAGCCTGTAATCCCACGCCTTGGGAGGCTGAGGTGAGTGGATTGCCTGAGCCCGCGGGTTCAAGACCCGCCTGGGCAACTTGGCGAGACCTCATGTCTACAATAAATCAAAAATCAGCCGGGCATGGTAGCGCGCGCCTGTAATTCCGGCTACTCCGAAGGCTGAGGCGGAAGGATCGCCGGAGCCCAGCAGGTCGAGGCTGCAGTGGCCGGGAGCAGCCACTGCACTCCAGTCTGGGCGACAGAGTGAGACTCCAACTCAAAAATAAAAAATAAAAAATAAGAAATAAAATAAAATCTTACTTAAAAAAAAAAACTCCTCCCTCTCTCCCCCCAAATTTTATTTTGAAATCTTTTCAAGTCTACAGAAAAGTTGAAAGAACAGTACAATAACTCCCCAGACACTACTCTCTGAGATTCAACAATTGTTAACATTTTGCCACATCCACTTTGTGCGCGCTTTTTTGAGCCATTTGAATGAAAGTTGCAAACATCACAACACCTCACTCCTAAGTACTTCAGCATTTATCTCCTTCAAATAAGAACATTCTCTTCCATAACCCCACTACTACAGCCATTCCCAAGAAAATAAACATTAATTCGGTAACATCTAATGGTTCATGTTTACTTTTTCCCAACTGCCCAAATGTCCTTTCCAACACTCCACCCAGGACTAAATCAGATTCACTTACTTCATTTGCTTATCATCACTGAGTTCTTTCACCAAGTGGTAAAGCTTCCCTGAGCTCCTGTGACAAAAACTTATTCCAGTTCAGTCAGTTAAGCCGAAGTTCAGAGGTAAATGACGTGCCCACACAGACCCTAGAACTAGTTAGTGTGTTTATGCTACAGGCTCAGGCAAAAGTTAACGAGCCCCATCCTTCAAATCCTGGGAGTTTTAATTCCCACTTTCCAAAGTCGGGCTGTGTTGAGGAGTCTGGAGATCAAGCTCCTTCCACTTTTTGTGGTTCTCCCTCATCCATGGAATCAACCCCCGCTGATTCCACATGGCTGACGCTGAAGGGGACTTTGGGCCTGAGTCCTTCCAGACCTGGTTGACCTTCACCTCTTCCTCCTCCCTTTTCTCAATCCTGCAGGTTGAAAGTAACGGCAGCCTGCAGAAACTGATCCGCATCCGAAACCCCTGGGGTGAAGTGGAGTGGACAGGGAAGTGGAATGACAAGTGAGGAGGGTGCAGGTCATGGGCCTGGTAGGGAAGGGAGGGTGGGTTCTGCTGGGAGGCCTTGGCAAAGCAGAGAGAGGAGAAGGCTCTATGCACTGTATTGGGAAATCAGGCCCCGAGAGCGTAGGCCACCCAAGAGGAACCTGTGGGGAGGTGGTCCCGTGGCAAGGTCTTTTAACCAGGACACTACTTTCCGCAGTCTGGGGGCCTTTCTACAGCCCCAGAGCTGCCCCTGTGTTTACGCCTGTCACTACCTCCCCTAGCTCAAATTCACCTTTGTATTGGACCTTCGAGGAAAAAAAATACAACCCCTCCCCCACCCCACCAGGTACTTCTGTCTATTCCAAGGATGTAAACTTTATGCCAAAAATCAGAGAGATATCTCCTTGGTGATTCCAGGGCTTACGGGTAGGCCTGTTGGACCCTCAACTTCTGGGAGTAAATACTTGTTTGAGCATCTGCTATGGCAACCTCAGCCACAGCAGAGGGACACCTGCCAAGGCCACCCTCCAGGTCAGCGGCAGAGGATGAGATGCCATACTCCGCATCAGATTTTCAGTTGCCCCTGGGAGAGCTGCCAGGCCCATCTCAATTTGGGCAACTGATGCTACTTCATCTCTCTCTGAGGGACTATTCATTTTCTGACTCTTCCTTGCCACTGTCTTCTAGGACAATTTACCCTCTCACCTTGTTCCCTTGTTTGCATCTGCATAGTGGTCTATACTCTTTAAAGTGCTGTTAGAGTATGTAAATGTAGCTTTTAGCCAGATATGGGTTATTTCCCCCCTTTCTGGAGTCCAAGCCCTCAGAGGTGAGAGTGGACAACCCTACTCCTCATGATGGGGAGCTTTGGGAGAAGTCATGGTCACCCATGATGCCTTTCTCATTACTTTGTCTTCCAGCTGCCCAAACTGGAACACCATAGACCCAGAGGAGAGGGAGAGGCTGACCAGATGCCATGAAGATGGGGAATTCTGGTAAGATTTGTGGAGGCTGTAGGGAAAGGTGTGCCTGCCATAATGTCATTTCCTAGAAAATTGCTAATAGGAGTGTCAGCCAGAGGGGAGTTTATCATATTGGAGGCACCGGGCCATAGGATCCCAGTTTTGTTGTTATTTTAAATTTACTATAAGACCCCGAATAAATTCTTAAATTGTCAATTGTCCATCTGAATAAGGGGTTTACAAGCTGAGCAGGTTCACAAAAAGGCCAAGAAGTCTAGGCACAGTGGCTCATACAATCCCAGCACTTTGGGAGGCCAAGGTGGGAGGATTGCTTGAGCCCAGGAATTCAAGAACAGCCTAGACCACAGAGTGAGACCGCATCTCTACAAAAAAAATTAGCCTGGAGTGGTGGCATGTGCCTGTAGTCCCAGCTACTTGGAAGGCTGAGGCAGAAGGATTGTCTGAACCCAAGGGGTTGAGGCTGCAGTGAGCTGTGATCATGCCACTGTACTCCAGCCTGGGTGACAGAGTGAGACCCCCAACCCCCAAAAAAAAGGCCAAGAGAAATTCCTTGAGTAATGTTCAGATCCCAAGAAACAACAAGAGGAAGATGGCCCTTTGTCCCCACTGGAGACTCGTCCAAGTCCCTTAAAAAATCTTGGTTGCTTAATGAGCAGCAATGGACCCACACACCTGTGTATCTGTGCTACTCTGAGGACCACCTACATGTAGACACAATATGCACTTTACCAAATGAGCGTCCGTACAATTGTCCCATTTGATGTTCATAGCTCCCATTTTATAGGTGAGAATTCGAAACTTCAGAGAGGTTTAAATAGCTTGCTCAAAGTCACTCAGCTAGAAAGTGGCAGTGCCAGGACAAGAATCTGGGCCTTTTGATTCCAGATCTAGTGCCCACCCACTCAACCCCAAGGAGCTGCTCTGCCTGGCCTTGACAGGCTCCTAGTCTGGCTTTGACGGAAGGTGTATCCTCTTATAACTTGGGATGCCTGTGTCTCTGCTTTTGCCAGGATGTCTTTCAGTGACTTCCTCAGGCACTATTCCCGACTGGAGATCTGCAACCTGACCCCTGACACCCTCACTAGTGATACCTACAAGAAATGGAAACTCACCAAGATGGATGGGAACTGGAGGAGAGGCTCCACTGCAGGAGGTTGCAGGAACTACCCAAGTAAGGGCTGCTGCCATGCGGGGCCACCAGAGGTCAAGGCCTACCCCAATGTGCTATACCCCAGCCTGACAGCCCCGGGAAGGCAGCTCTTACTCACTGGGACCTTCTGTCTTCCTTTTCTCTGAGCCTCTTTCTGTTTTCTCATTCCCACTTCTTCCTTCCCTACCCAGGCAGAACCCACGACTTGCTATTTCTGCGATGTCTTCTCTGGGCCCTAAATACTCTGGCGCTCGCCATGACCTTCCACCATGCCCATGGAGAAGTGCTCAATCCCACTTTATACCTTTGAGCAACTTTATCTACCCCAAGCCCAGGCAGCCGAGCCTGCAGGGGAACCTCACCACCCTTCCCCCCATGCCCACTGCAGACTCCACATATCAGGCCCTGTTTTTTTCCCCACACTCTCTTGTGTGCTCAGCAAATGTTGACTGAGCCCTGCTCAGACAGGAGTGAGGATTTCTCCTCTGGTTCAGTCTTTGTGGAACCCCATGACTTTTCTGCCTTGATGACTTAGCCCATCAGAAACATCTCATCATGATGACATCCGCTAGTTCTGGAACACACCTAGGGTATTGGGAACTGTCCGAAGTGCTTTGTATATAGGTTGAGCATCCCTAATCCAAAAATCTGAAATCTGAAATGCTCCAAAATTTTCTGAGCTCCAACATGACTCCACAAGGAGAAAGTTTCACACCTGACCTCGTGTGAGGGGTCACAATCAAACCACAGTTAGAGCTTTGTCTCATGCACAAAATCATGTAAAATATTGTATAAAATTACCATCAGGCTTTGGGTATAAGTCGTATATGAAACATAAGATATCTTATATATTTGCAAATATTCCAAAACCCCCCAAAATCTTTAAAATTTAAAATATTTCTAGCCCCAAGAATCTCAGAGGAGGGACACTGTATCAACCTGTATATTATTCCAGTTAATCTTCCCAACAAACTTCTAAGGTGGGCACTTTGTTATCACCTCCATCTCTAAGTGAGGGCACTGAGGCTTGGAGAGGTTTAGTGACTTGCTGAGGGCTGCACAGCTGCTGGGATTTGAACCCAGGCAGTCTGAAGAGTCACTCTTTAAGTGCTGTGGTGGCAAGTCATGGTCATATGTTAATTCTTTGTTACAGATAAGGAAACTGAGGCTCCAAGTGGCATACCAGAGCCGCAGAGCAAGTAGTCACACTGGAACTAGCTAACCAGTACCTACAGCTCTGGTACTCTTACTGCTTCACCTCCAGTATGCAGCCACCAAGTGGCAGTTCCAGAGATGCCAGAAAGGCCCTCTGCCCCCCACAAAAATACCTCTCCTACCCACTAGAGCCGGGGTAGGCAAAGTCTCTCTAAAGGGCCAGATAGTAAATACTTTTGGCTTTGTGGGTCATTCAGTCTGTACAGCAACCACTCAGCTCTATTGCTGTAGCTCAAAGGTAGCCATACTTAACAAGTAAATGTGGCCGTGTTCTAATGAAACTTTATTTACAAAATAAGGTGGCAGGGTCATAGCTGCCAACCCCTACACAAGATGATGCCTTTAATTCTGCAACTAGAGTTTCATCCCATCAAGCATGGAAGGGCGACTAGCATAATCACCCCTAAAAATGAATGACTCTCAGATCCTTCCTATAAATGGGTTTTGGGAGTGAAGAGGGCAGAGACACCAGGGAGTGGGCAAGGGGACTCACTCTGGACTCACTGAGGGGGTGATGGCTGGCTAGTATATATGGAGAAGGCACCCGAGTCCCCACAGACAAGCCCCATTTCTGACCTCCCCATGGGTACGGGTATAAGTTGTATATGAAACATAAGATATGTCCAGGAAGGGGAAGGTAGCCATGAGGGCAAGCCACAGCTCTAACCACTCTGGCCTCCAAGGTGACAAAACAGTCTCCAAGACAGGACAAGCTAACCTGAGGGCCAGAGAGAGAACTGCAAAAGAAAGTTTCTAATTTAGGTCGCTGTGAGATTCAGACAACTGCAGGCCCTTGTCTCGTTACTGCCAACCATCACCCATCCCCACCCTGACAGGGGCTGCAGTCGCTACCTGACCCTGGTTCTTCTGCTCCTGCCATCTCTCACCATCTCCCAGTGGCTCCCAGCATCTCCCACCATCCTCTGCCATCTCCCACCATCTTCTGCCATCTCCCACCATTTCCCACCATCTCTTACCATCTCCCAACATCTCCTGCCTTTTCCCACCATCTCCCGCCATCTCACACCATTTCCCACCATCTCTCACCATCTCCCATCATCTTCTGCCATCTCCGACCATCTCCCACCATCTCTCACCATCTCCCGCCATCTCCTGCCATTTCCCATCATCTCCCACCATCTCCTGCCATTTCCCATGATCTCTGCTATTTCCCACTGTCTCCCACCACCTCCCACTATCTCCCATCATCTTCTGCCATCTCCCGTCATCTCCCGTCATCTCCTGCCATCTCCGACTGTCTCCTGCCATCTCCCACCATATCCTGCCATTTCCCACCATCTCCCACTGTCTCCCATCATCTCCCCTCATCTTCTTCCCTCTCCCAGCAGCCTCCAGTCCCAAGACCAGGGCCCCCCTGAGCTCTCCCCACCCCCATGCACACCTGCTCAGGTCTGGGCTTCTCTGTTCCTCTCTGGCTGCAGATACTTTCTGGATGAACCCTCAGTACCTGATCAAGCTGGAGGAGGAGGATGAGGACCAGGAGGATGGGGAGAGTGGCTGCACCTTCCTGGTGGGGCTCATTCAGAAGCACCGGCGGCGGCAGAGGAAGATGGGCGAGGACATGCACACCATTGGCTTTGGCATCTATGAGGTGGGGCACAGCAGGGGTGGTGCTCTCTCCCGCCCTCCCTCCCTTCTTTGCTTGTCTCAGCCCCTGCATGGAAGGCTGACTCCAGAGGCAGAACAGGGAGTAGGACCCTGGACAGGGAGCCTGGCCAAGGAAAAGCAAAGCCACAGGCCTGGCCAGGCTTAGGCGTAGTCCATACAGGGAGACCCCTGTAGCTGATCTGGGTCACAGTGGGGCCCTGGTCTTGGGACTGCCCTTCACTGGGCCCCCACCCTCAAATGGCTACTGTGTCCCTTCTTATGTCCCCCAGGCCTGGCATTCTGGGTGTCCCGCCAATCTCCAAAGAACAGAACATACTGGACCACACTGGGAAATACGTGAAGGCAGGACTGAGTCCGTGCATCCTGCTGGTCAGAGCTCAGCAAAGGCATTGGCCTGAATAGCAGAGAGCTTGGGGACAGGGGGATGACCAGTCATTATGCTCTTCCAGAGCTCTGCTGGCTGAAGCCCAGATCCCAACACAGACACTCCTGCTGCCACGTGTCTCATTCTGGACCCAGTTAAAGAAAAACCTTGCTCAGCCACAGCTGGAGGATAGCCATGTTGCCTCCTCTCCCCCTTGAGGCTGGGACTGGGGCCGAGCCCCCGGACCTTCCTCACTCCTCCCTTTAGCACAGGAAAGAGCTTTTCACAGCCCGGGGTTAGCAGTGGGCAAAGAGAGGAGCAGGGAAGACTGAGGGCTGCGCTGCCATGGGGCTGCATTTGGGTTGATGTGCTGGGGCCGGCTCCTCCCATCTCGATGAAAGATGGGTGAATACCCATCTTTTCCCTCAGCCCCATATTCAGTGAGATCACATTGGCAGCCTGAAAATGGCCATGGGAGCATTTAGAACAAGTCTGGAAAATGGCAAATACTACAAATCAGGGCTTCCATCCTCCTTTGAGAGCCAATTTCCAAGCATGCCCCTGGGAGAACCCAAGCGAGGTGTGAGGGGAGATGCTCACTGTGGTCACTCATCACTGGCAACGTAGCCACCACCCATGGGACATTTATGCCTGTTCAACCATCTGAGAAATGGGGCAAACACCATCAGTGGTGAAAATGCTCATTACCCCAAGCCCTTTAGTCTCTGAATAAGGAGCTAGGGACTTGAGATCTGAGACAAAATAGCTCCAGGGAAAACGCAAACTGAATGGTGACATGCAGCCTCCCTGCTACCCTCTCATGGGCACTTGATTGGTAAAGGCAGAATCAACCTTGGGCAATTTAAGCAAAAAGAAATTCACTGAAAGGCCTTCAGAGACTTAGAAACCCAGTCATGAGCTTTCAGAGTTGAGAAGGACCGTGATCATTTGGTCTTAACTTTCGAGATAAGGAAACTGAGCTCAGGGAAGGGAAAGTGACCTGCTCAGACTTGATGTGGCTGACAGAAGCCAGCAACTGCTGGCTTCCAGCCCCAGGTGGACTCCCAGCCCTCTCCCTGGATGGGAGGTGGGTAGGGGTTTGCTGCAGCCGGTGACCTTAGACAAATCACTTCACATTTCCATGCCTGGGTTTTTTGCTCTGTGGATTGGGAATGGTGGCAAGGGCTCATCCACATGATTGCCGTGTCATAAGAGGGTTTTTTCAGTGTAGAGATGCTTTGAGTTCCTTGGAAAGCAACTGCTCTATCGACTTAGCTGATATTGTTAATACGACAGAGAAAAGGGGGTGGCAAAAGAGATCAGAGTGATGGCATTTTTATACTCTGCTATCCCAGAATCTGAATTGTGTCTCTTTTATTTTGCAGGTTCCAGAGGAGGTACGTCTGGCACGCATTGGTCCCTGCCCCTGGGGCCCAGGTCTGCCAACACATGAGAAGCTTTTACTGCTGAACTCGGGGAGTGTCGTGAAGCATGGGCAGGGGCTGGTGGCTAGACCCTCCCCCTCCAGGGCTGCTGACATTGCTCAGGTTCTACATCCCGCTGATCTAAGCTCAGGGAAAGACATCCCAGGACGTCCCTGGGGGTTTGCTACCTCCCTGTGACCCTGCAGAGCCTGTGCAGGGTTTGGTTCCTGGCAGACCACCCACGGTCCTAGATGACAGGAGACTCTTCACAGAGCCCTGTGCCCTCTTAGGACAAGCCTGAATCAGAGAAAAGACGAGCCCCGCAGATTGTACTGTAAGACAACATGGGGCACAGAGAAAGACACCAGGACCCTAATCCCAGGCTGTGTGACCTTGGATAAGTGCCATATCCTCTCTGCACTCCAGTTTATTTTTCAGTAAACCATCCACCTGACTGGACCACTGTGGGATGAGTTTGATTATATGAGAGTGCTTGGGCCCACAGTTAGCATTCACCAAATCAGCTGGGTTGGGCAGTGGTTGTGTGACTTCAGAGGTCACAGTTATAAGCGTAGACACACAGGGCACCCTGGCCCATCCGCAGTACATTTCTTTCATAGCAAGGCAGGGCAGTCGGTAGCTTTCTGAGCTTTCTTGGTCATGAGTTCTGGCCCCAGCCTTGGTCCACCAAGCTGTACTTAATTTAGAAGCTGGGCTTCCTTCTCCGCCCCAGTCCTGTCTTTGTTTTTATTAGCGTGTCATACACCACCTAGAGCCAAAAGGGATACCTGCCATGTGGCCTTTAAGCCCCCCAAGAGTCACTTAGATGAAGGCTGAGGAATTCCTTGTGGAAAAATGGGGCAGCTCTGCAGGCAGAGCTGAGTGGATACGAAACGCCCCAGTGCTGAGTTTCTCGGTGGGCATTTGTGGAGTTTGGTAGGCAGCTTTCTTTGTATCTAAAATGACTCAGACATTGTCACTGTCATTCTTTTATCTCAATGAGTGAAAATGAAAATTTACTTGGAGCCTCCCCACTTCTCTACTCCCACGCATTCCTCTATGTGTTCCTCAGTTAACGGGACAGACCAACATCCACCTCAGCAAGAAGTTCTTCCTGACCACCCGGGCGAGGGAGCGGTCCGATACCTTCATCAACCTCCGGGAGGTGCTCAACCGCTTCAAGCTGCCTCCTGGGGAGTACATCCTGGTGCCTTCCACCTTTGAGCCCAACAAGGATGGGGATTTCTGCGTCCGGGTCTTCTCCGAAAAGAAAGCTGACTACCAGTAGGTTATTTAGTCACTTCTCTCTCTACCGCCCCCCGTCCTGCCCCCTGGGCCTCCGGTCTGTTCTTGGCCTCTAGAGAGCTCTTTGGTCCTCTGAAGGTCAGTTTCTTTTTCCATAACACCTGCTTGCCTTGAAGGGTTAGTGTGGAGACTTGATGGTATTGAAGAAGGTTTCGTGTTATATTCAGCTAAACAAAAAAGAAAGGCCCTTAGGTATTTTTGGCGGAAAGGGGGTGGTGGTAGAATGAATTGCAGAAACCAGTTTCACAGTGGTGTCTCTGAACTATCAATCTGTCTCTTCCTTTAATGACCTATGTTAAACTATCTATGAACCCATCCCATCATTTGAAGAAAGTTGGGCAGTGCTGGTACCATCCTTGCTTTCTAGGCCACCAGCCTAGGAGAGCCACCAAGGGTGTAAGTGACAATCTCAACGGTCCCTGTCTCCACAACCTCTCCCTGTAATGGTCATCAGGTCTCCCTCCCCTCTTCCTCACTGGACCCTAGCTGCCTGGGAACCCCTTTTAGCTGACATCACCATTTCCTGCCACCGTCCAGGTAGCCTCAATTCACACTGGCTTCTGCCACTTCGGCTGCTGCCTCAAGCATGTATATTCGGTCGGGCCCTTGACTGGTGAAAGCAGAATCAACCTTGGGCAATTTAAGCAAAAAGAAATTCATTAAAAGGCCATCGGAGACTCCAGGGCTGAGGGGAGGCTGGAGGACAGGCTGGGAAGAGCGGGAGCCAAGGTTGTGCTGGAGGACCAGGGTTTGGGGTGACCCCTCTGCCCTTGACCCATGTGCTCAGGTCCAGAGATCACAGAGTGTGTATGAGGGCCTGGTTCAGGTCAGCCACCTAGTCTGCTGGATCCCATAGAGGAGGAGGCCATGGGAAGTAGAGACAGGGAATTGCCCTTGCTCCAAGACAGTATGTGACAGAGAGAGGATTTCAACAGAGAGAATTTCCCATGGGGAAGGGAGAGCGAACAATGCCGGGCAGCTACAAACCAATAATGCTACTGACAGGCTCTCTCTTCTTGCTAAAGCTTACCACGGGGAAGAGGCCTTTCCTCTCTGCTCTTAGGACCCTCAGAGGAAGCCTAGTATGTGCAGCTTGGTCCTGATAAAGAAACAGGAACATAACCTGGTGACATCAGAATGCCACTGTCCTTTGTCAAATCCAGCACTCTCCCTCCCTATCAGCCACAAACTGTTATCTCAAGGTGTCCCCAGTCCCCTCAACTCTCTCCAGGGTGAGCCCCCTTTCCCGACAGGACACCCCACCCCTCAGAGGTGTCTGACTTCCTTGTCCCAGGGTAGTAATCCTTCTGTTCCAGGTTCCAGTGATCAACATCAAGAAGTCCCCTTGTGCATTCTTCTGTGACGCATCGGCCCTGCAGATAGGACTCTTAGTAGCCTAGCTTAAGATCACAGGGGCCTAAGGACAACCTTCCTAAGCTCACTTACCCTCACTGTGGAGCAGAAGGGCCTGGCCCTACACAGGATACCTCACCACTGCCTGAGCTTTGTTGGAACTACACACAGACCTCCGCACTGCCCACCTCTCCATCTGGAGCAGAATAAGTAGCAGATGGTTTACACTGCAGGATCCTAAGTGTGAAAGTCTTACGATTGCAAAGGGTGTTTCAAATGGAACTTAAACGTTGTTCCTTAAGACGCGAGACTGAGAGAGCTGTCTGGAGTACCAGCACCACACTACATGGGAAGATTGTGCTATTTGATAAAGACCAAAAACTAGTTAACAAAACTCTCCAAACTGCCCAAGTTGTTTTAGTCATGACACTTCCCTCAGATCATTTCTGCCTTTTGAATATATATATTTTTTAAGTCGGTGTTTCACTGTTGCCTAGGCTGAAGTACAGTGTCACCATCACAGCTTACCACAGCCTTGACCTCTTGGGCTCAAGAGATCCTTCTGCCTCAGCCTCCCTAATAACTGGTACTACAGGCACGTACCAACACACCAGCTAATTTTTTTTTTTTTTTTTTTTTTGTAGAGATGAGATCCTGCTACATTGCCGAGGCTGGTCTCAAACTCCTGGGCTCAAGCAGTCCTCCTGCCTCAGCCGCCCAAAGTGCTGGGACTACAGGCGTGAACCAACATGCCTGGCCTATTTCTGCTTTTATTTTTGCTATTTAGGGGATGTGTATCACAGAAACCTGGGATGCAAAAAAATCTGCCCTACCCACCCATTGCTGGATTCAGCGCTGCATTTCTACTTTAGCTGTGATTTCTGCAACCTTCCTTTTAGCCTTGCCTGTCTTTCAGTAACACATAATTTCCTTCCATTTCCAGAGCTGTCGATGATGAAATTGAGGCCAACCTTGAAGAGGTACTTGTCACTCCTTGAATTCCACCCATTCTGTCCTAGACAACCCAGACACCAGAGGAGTAAAGTAATTCCAAGAGTTTAGGAGGCCCCTTGGATTTCATGAACACAGCCTGAAACAAAGAACACAGCTCTGCATGGGGATCTAAGAGTCTGCTTCCTGCACCAGCTGTGGCCCCTGTGCTGGGGGCCTAGGCCAGTCAGTCCCTTGCCCATCGGGCTGTGTTCACTAGCCACTGTCAAAATCCATCCAGAACATTCCAGCTAGCCTTTATTCTTCCCCATTAGAATAGATCATAAAAGGCCACTCTGAATGCTAGAAAAGATACTTATGTGGGAAACTATACTATAACTCCTCACATAATTTGTATTCCTTCTTATGCGTTTTAATTCTTCACACTGTATTTTATCTCAATCCTAATAACTTCAGAATTCAGGCCCAAGTGAGAGGCAGAGAAGGGAACTCTGCAGGGACACAAAGGCTGTCATGGAAGCGAGGGCAGGTGCCTGCTACCTTTCCTTACATCCTAATTTCCCGGCTTCACCTTCCAGATTGACGTCAGCGAGGATGACATCGATGATGGATTCAGGAGGCTGTTCGCCCAGTTGGCAGGGGAGGTAGGTGTTCCCCAAAACTATGTTATGCCCTCTGGCTGATACAAAGGAAAAGGCAGTGCCTGACCTCAAGGAGACGTTAGTTTAAAGCGGAGAGGAAAGAAACTGAACAAAAGTGAAGAGGCATTGCAAACATAATGGGGATTTCAGCTCTAGCCTCTCACCCACATCCTCCCCAATACCTGTGCATGCTGCCAGAGGCCTCCGTTTTTCTGGCCAGCTCTGGCTCTCTGTTCCTCCTCCCTTAAAATTCCTGGGCTCACCATGTGGCTGTTTTATTTTCTCTGTTCCACACCAGTTGAAGCATTTGAAACTCGGCCCTTGTCCTTGAATTCCACAAAAATATTTGGGAAGCCGGAAGGGTCTCAAATCTCAAGGACAGGCAGCTTACAACAGAGACTTCCTGGTTCTTAAAAAAAAATAAATAAATCCTTCAGCCCATGACAAAAGTGCTCAACCCTCTTTCTTCCCAACAATTTCAAAAATAAAAAGTCTTCCCCATGTGGAGAAATTTCTTGTTTCTTGGTATCTGTCAGTTATCTGGGCCTCCCTTCCTTTAGCCAAAGGCTCATCAAAGTGTTCCTCATCTCACCTGCCTCTCCCTCGCCACTCCCAGATTCCCAAGGGGAGGGGACATTAGAGTCTTCTCCCCCACTGATTGAGTCACACACTTTCACACCCCTAAAAGGCAAAAATACCTACAATTTTGGTTTTAAGCGGGCTTGGCCCTCGGGTGCCTAAGTATTTGTAGGTGACTAGAGGCACCTGAGCCAGCCTGAGGAGCCCTGCATCCTGAGCCTTAAAGAGGGCTGGGCTAGTTCTTGGAAACAGCTGGCTTCAACCGGTTTTACAAGAAGCCTGAGATCTGAGTTTTCAAGGATAAAGTAGGCATGTTGGCTAGGAGGAATGGTATATGAGAACTAAGTCAAGAATGACCACAAGCATGGGTAGAGTGGAGTAGTTCTTATTCTCTCAAGCAAAGAAATGGTGAGTAAAGTCCACCTAGAGCATCTGAGCAATAAGACACTGGACCTAAAGCCCAGGCTGGGGCACTGAGAATCAAAGTGTGGTCTGGGGACAGCTAGCGCCAGCATCTCCTGGGGGCTTGTTAGAAAAGCACATTCATGGACCCCACCCCAGACCTTCCTGCCTCATCCAGCTCCCACAGGGAACCAATCACAGTGCTCTGCTTGCATGTCCACAGGATGCAGAGATTTCTGCCTTTGAGTTGCAGACCATCCTGAGAAGAGTTCTGGCAAAGCGTAAGTGTCCCCTCTTTGCACCCCTCATCCTACTCTTTCCTGTGGGAGGAAAGGAAGGAACATGGAAATGCTTCCCTTTCCACGTACTGCTGCTGTGGCCAAACCATCGCTCCCCACCTATGTAAATACTGCCACCACCCCCACCCCAAAGAAGTGAATGAAGGAGGTTTCTGTGTGATGTGATAAGAAAGAAAGGTTTCCAGGGTCCAGAGATCAAAGATGAAGTGCAGGTTTCCACTACTTACTAGCTTTGTGATCCAAACCAAGTTATAGCCTCTCCGACTCGTGTCCGTATCTGCAAAACAGTCTTATTACTACTTACTTCATAAGAGTGGTTGAACATCTTAAATGAGTTAATAGTAGAAACTACCTACCCTATAAAACCTGCACTCCATAAATGGCAGCTGTTATGCCTGATCGGTAAGGAAAAACTGAGTCAGCCCAAATCGTGGGAGTCAGAAAGCCATCCTGAGTTCCCTGGCTATGTCTAGTAGGGAATCATTAATAGAGTGGCCACATCGCATTGATTAGCTAGAATGGAAAATAAATGGACCATGTAATGTTCAAACTAAAGGAAAGGGACTACAAAGTCTCACTGCCTAGTGTGTGTTTCAATAAGCCTCGTCTGACTAGCTCTTTCCTGGGAGAAATGTCACTACATTTGAGCCTACAGACCAAGCAAGTGACTCCATAGCTCCAGAAGTGGCTGCTCTCAGTCTAAGCTGCAGGGCTTCCAGAAAGAGTGAATAGAGTTGGATAGAGACTGAAGTGTGAGCCAGAGCCATGATTTTCACAAACCTTTTTATTCTTGTAACTAAGTCTTAAGCAAAACATACCATCAGATTGAATGTTCAACCCTCTACTATTGATCACCACTGGGGAGGAGGGGGAAATACCACACACACAAGTTTTTTTCCCCCTCAAATTATCAAATGAATCATGCTGCTTTGGATATGATAGCAATCAGCAATCCAGTAAACAGTCTTGTACGTCAAAAGTTACAAATCGTGCTTGCTTTGGCAGCACACATACTCAAATTGGAACAATATAGAGAAGATTAGCATGGTCCCTTCGCAAGGATAACATGCAAATTCATGAGTGTTCCATATTTTTTTAAAAGTTATCTGCATCAGAAACACACGCATATGTGGTCACATAGGGCACATCAGCAGGGGATTATCTCGAGAAGTCTCCTGGACTTCAAGGGACATCAATCCCTCTGACAGCAGACAAGATGGCCTAACCGTATGAAATAAAAGTAAATCCTCCTTTAGAGCCAAAGAAGAGGCCAGGCCAGCTAGGTTTTCCATCCCAGTATATGTAAACACCATGTGCCTCACAGAAACCAGATAGCTGGTCCCTGTCCTGTGGCCACTGAACAAATGGCTGTATTAGAGCTGAGATTCACAAGTCTCTCAAGCAGGACACAGAAAGTCCAGTGCAGGGCTTCCCCGGGGCTGGCCCCAATCTGCACCCTCCCTCTTCTAATTTTCAGGGAAGACAAGAAGATTGTGTTTACCCTTGAGGCCACCAGGCACAAGTGAGGTCACAGGGCCCTTCAGATGGGCAGTCTTCATGAGCCTGAGGAGACTGAAGCCTCATTGTTTCTGTACAGATGGAGGGCGGGGGTAGGAGGTGGGGAAGAATCGGGCCATGCTTGGATTCAGCCTGCTCCTTGCTGGGGGAGCAGCATTTGCTTCACACGTGCCTCTGAGCTCAGTCCCCTGCCCCTGGCTGCTGTTGGTGACTCCAGCCTTCTGCCCAGGGGCCCCACATGCAGCCTCCAGGTTATAGCATCCTGTCCATCCCTAAGAGAGGGTTGGTGCCCAGAGTGGCAGCTTTGAGATGGGTTTATGAGGACATGACAAAATGTCTGGCTCCTCACGAAGTCCATGGGGAGCCAGACTCACATTTGTGACACGGGTCTCATCCCACCTGCCGGCCACCACCCAGATAGGACTCGCCTTACGGTACACAGTAACTTATGGATAGATTCTAGGTCCTCAGGTTTCTCAATCAGCTGAGGGCACAGACACTCCATGAATGTCTATAGACGGACAGTTCAAGTAAACCTCTTCCTCTCACAAGTCACAGCCTACAATGAACACACCTGCTCTCTGTTTTCTTTCCCTGTCCAACAACCACAGATGACTGTATACCCCATGAGCATGCAAAGGCCCAGTCATTTATCATTCTTTTATTTATCTATGTAAAAAGCACTTTTGAAACCCGTTTGCCCATGGCAAATACACGGAGAAGTCGGGCAAATGTAAACACATCCTCTGCCCTGTCACAACACATTCTCCCCCATTTGAATTGTGCCTGATTTGCTGAGCTGTGGGACTGTCAGCCGCGCTGACCTCTCTTACTAAGGGCTAGAGTCCCCAGAGGAGGGAAAGCAAAACGCCACATCCCCGACCTCTATTCAAATAGACTCAGGATGCAGGTCTGCCAGCTGTTTCCTGGGCTGGTACGGGGAAATTCCTGACAATACACCCACCATTCTCTGCCCGAGGCAGCTTGAATTTGTTTCCTGACTGACAGTGTTTCCATTACTTCCCTTAGGAAGATATTCCCTAAGGCATGGTATTTCTGATGTGAATCTGTTTTCTTTGGTCAATTTTCTTCTTGACTACATGTGCCTATTAAACGGCTGCTGTAAGCCGGGCTTGGTGGCTCAGCCTGTAATCCCGCGCTTTTGGGAGGCTGAGGTGAGTGGATTGCCTGAGCCCGCGGGTTCGAGACCCGCCTGGGCAAGCAAGACCTCATCTCTACAATAAATCAAAAAATAAGCTGGGCGTGGTAGCGCACGCCTGTAGTTCCAGCTACTTGGAAGGCTGAGGCGGAAGGATCGCCAGAGCCCGGCAGGTCGAGGCTGCGGTGGCCGGGAACGGCCACGGCACTCCAGTCTGGGTGACAAAGGGAGACTTCAACTCAAAAAAAAAAAAAAAAAAAAACGGCTGCTGTATTTGGAGAGTTAAGAATATTTCCATCATTGTAGAAAGTTTTCTTTTTCTTTTTTGAGACAGGGTCTCACTCTCTTGCCCAGGCTGGAATACAGTTCTGTGATCATAGCTCACTGCAGCCTCAAACTCCTGGGCCCAAGTGATCCTCCCACCTCAACCTCCCAAGTAGCTGGGACTACAGGCACCCACCACCATGCCTGGCTAATCACTGTAGAAAGTTCTGTTGGACAGGGCTGCTCTGTGATAAGATTTTCTTCGGACACTTATTTTGTCTTTTAGGCCAAGACATCAAGTCAGACGGCTTCAGCATCGAGACCTGCAAAATCATGGTTGACATGCTGGATGTATCCTTTAATGTGCTCCAGGGAACAGAGACTGGAGTGGGGGTCAAAATCTCACTCTGGAAAGATTCAAGCACATTCTCCCCCATTTGAATTGTGCCTGATTTGCTGAGCTACGGGACTGTCAGCCACACTGACCTCCCTTACTAGGGACGAGAGTCCCCAGAGGAGGGAAAGCAAAATGCCACATCCCCGACCTCTATTCGAATAGACTCAGAATGCAGGTCTGCCAGCTGGTTCCTGGACTGGTGCAGGAAATTCCTGTCAATACGCCCACCATTCTTTGCCCAAGGCAGCTTGAATTTGTTTCCTGACTGACAGTGTTTCCATTACTTCCTTTAGGAAGATATTCCCTAAGGCACAGTATTTCTGAGATGAATCTGTTTTCTTTGGTCAATTTTCTCCTTGATTTGTAGATAAGTGCCCGCTATCACAGGCATTCTCCTTCCCTTTGCTCTAGCTCCATCCCAAGCCACCACCTGTCCCCAAGGCAAACTAGGCATCTCTGTTCCCTCTTGTTTCTGATGCTTAATGAGAAGTGGTAGAAAGGGACAGTCTCAGCTTCTGTGAGGTTTTATCTAGTAGACTCACAGGGTGGGTGCACCTTTTTTGCTCCCTTTTGCAAAAGGCCTCTTGGAAATAGTCCAAACACTCCAGAAGACAGCACGCTTTTAGAAGTGTGAAGCCCTCTGTATATCGTCGTCCAATGGCTCATTTTTAGCTGAATCTGGGGATCCCCAGATCTAAACAGCAACCAGAGTCAGCGGAGAGGCAGCAGGTCTCTATCTTACCGTTCCCCTGACCCTTGCAATGGAGGTTTGGCCAATGGGAAAACAGGAAAAGGTCCCTCTGTAGACCCCCCTCCTTGTGCATGTGCTGTGGTCATGAGAGCACATGGATGCCATGCCCACGAGAACCCCACTCATGGGTTTTCCTTGACTGAAGGCAGTCGGATGGGAGTGGCAAGCTGGGACTGAAGGAGTTTTACGTTCTCTGGACAAAGATTCAAAAATACCAGGTAAGAACCCTGGAGGGCCCAGTGGGAGGGACACATGGGTCTGTGGGATTTTAACCATAATAGAGCTCAGAATGAGTAAAGAGAAGACTGGGCAAATGCAAACCAACCAACAACAACAACAAAAAACAAGGACTTCGCAAGTTAAGTGGCCTGTTCCCTGCCTTCCCCTGATTATCGGGGTCACATAAAGCCATCAAGTGTTACATGGGCCCATGGTAGCTGGCTAGCTGATCTGATGGGCATATTTACAAACAGCTCAAAGAGAGAGGCAAAATACCAGTAGCTACTCAAGGCAGAAACATGGGCGATTCTTCCAAGGCCAAAATGAAGGTAGGGAGCTGGGAAATTTCACTGCTCCCCACCCCAGCACATGCCACAGAGGTAACTTGCCACCTGTTTTGCTTTGGGTATGGTTTTTATACCTACTTTGCATGTTCCAGAAAATCTACCGGGAAATCGACGTTGACAGGTCTGGTACCATGAATTCCTATGAAATGCGGAAAGCATTAGAAGAAGCAGGTAATCCTTCATAACCGTGTTTTCTTTCCTGTGTGTGATCTATCTGTAGAATATGTGAGCACTTATTCTATAGCACAGAATGCAAAGTTGAGTTAAGCTGTAAAATACAAACACATCCTTTTTGTTCCCCTTTCAAAGACTAATTAGTAAGATTAAATACAGTCCAGGAGGCTCTGCCCTCTGTGCCTTCTTGATTCCAGGTTCCCTTTGGAGCAGCCTGGCCGGACAGGCAGGCAGAGCCAGTTCTCAGCAGACTTGCTTCCAAGCCCCTCCTTTCTGGTGCAGGGCTGGTTAGACAGAAATGCAAGGGCTCAGCTCAACCCTTAGGAAGTCCCTAGCAGAATTACATACCAATAAAAAGGACACAAGTGCATGGAAAGCCCAGAGTGGGAGACTGGTATGCTTTGGGAACAAATATGACAACATGAGTTTGTTCATCCTAGTAGCTGGGATATAGTGCTGTAGCAGAGACCCCAAACAACAGTGGCTTACACAAGGGACATCCTTCTCTCATAGCAGTCCCAGCTCAGCAGCCCAAGGCTGAGACAGTGCCTCCTACTGTCAGTGCTGCATATTCCTCTATCTTGTTGCCTCGCTAGCCCTTAGAGGGTTGCCCTCACCCAGGGGACCTAGGACAGCTTGCCACCACAAACACATGCCACCAACAGGTTGACAGAAGAGCACACAGGTCACTTTTGCTCCCACCTTGGTCACAGGCCTCAGATGCCTGCAAAGGAAGTTAAGAAACAAGGCCTTGATGCTGGGCCACCATGAGCCTATTAAAAATTACTTTACTGTGCAGAGAATTAATATTAGTTTACCACTAACAGTTTCTGCCACGTATATCCAGGAAGAATGTGGGCTCCAAGATGATTCAGAGCTAAACAAAGCAAGCCTGGTTAGCAACGTGAAGCACCATGAGCATGGGAATAGAAGCAGGCAGGAAAAATCTTATGTGTTAGTCAACAAGGAAATAGGCAGGGTAAAGGTGGACAGTTTGGAAACAAAAGCAACAGTGGAAGATAGTGGCTTTGCAAAACTAAACCAGTCTCATAGTAGCGCGGCCAACAGACAAAAGCCATTATAGTTGCAATTTAAGTCACCACATTAGTTCCGTAATCTATGAACAAGAGCTAAAAGGTACAGTCTATCTAATACTTGGCCATCAGTTTGCTTGTTCATTTAACTTCAGGTTTCAAGCTGCCCTGTCAACTCCACCAAGTCATCGTAGCTCGGTTTGCAGATGACCAGCTCATCATCGATTTTGATAATTTTGTTCGGTGTTTGGTTCGACTGGAAACACTGTTCAGTAAGTGGATATTTGGGGAAAGATCCATATCAGTTTTCTGGGCATTAAAGCAGCCTGCCTTTCATCCCAGGCAAAATCACCTGAACATGTCTGGCCAGGAGCTGAGAATGATATGCCCTCCTCACTAACTTGGGGGAAGGGAGAAAGAAATAGCGTGTGACATTCAATGAAATCGGCTGCCAATTGGGAAGATAATGTGGTCTCTGTTTCAGCTCACTCACTTGTGACATCCTCTTTTCTCCTTCTACAGAGATATTTAAGCAGCTAGATCCCGAGGATACTGGAACGATAGAGCTCGACCTTATCTCTGTAAGTCAGCAGCTTATGCCAACCACCTCCCTCCTAAGGGGTTGGGGGACAGCGGTGGGCGGAAGGGGCTGTTATTTGAGTGACCTGCTTTTTAAGTTTCCCTTTTAAAATCTTTTGGTCTGTCAGGAACAGGCTTGTAAACGGTTATAAGATCCCACAATGCACTTTTATTTGTGGTTGTTTCCCAACAACCTATTGATTCTCAAGTCTAAAAAACACTCCTGCCTCCCTCTTCCTAGGAGTTTTGACTTGAGTGTGGCGCAAGGCTAACCAAAGAAGAGGGTGGCTACTTAGAAAAGATGGAGGGCACTTAGAAAGATGAACTGCTGATTAATATGCATGGGAGAAGGTGCTTATATAAAGAAATGCTTTGGGTCAAATTCAAGTTGTGTTTGGGGAAGATCTGTCATTCTTAGAACAGATCTACTTTAAAAAGTTTCTGAGCAAATTACTTTTTTCTGCTTACTCCCCAATGGTAAATAAGTGTTCCATTTATAATTACTGCACCCATGTGTCTGGAGCCCCAGCAAGGCCCACCTCTGAAATGATCATCAATCCGAGTTAAGTTGGTATGTCAGTTTCACAAAAAGCAAAGGATAAAATGCTCTTTTGTCATCCCAGTGACAGAAAGTTCTCTCACTGAACAAAAACAGCCAGGTGGAGTGACTTCCATCATCACCTGGCCGCAGTCTGCATTTCCTCTGTCCTCAGGGAGGGCCACAGAGGGCTGGGTGAAGTGGCCAGAGTTGGGTGGGAATGGCAAAGTTATTGATCCTATCCAGGTCATGGAGGAGCTACGTGATGAGGAGGACAGGTCTCAGGGACTGGCAGCTCTTTTCCTGAAATTTTAAACCCTGGAGGAAGCCAGCAGCTAAATAACTGTCTCACTCTGCTATTAGGCATTATAAAGTACCTTTAGCAGCAGAAAATATAGTTTATCTGGTTACAAATAACACTAACTTACTTAAAACTCAAAGTATCCTAGGAAATATCCCTGGCCCCAAGATTGCAATCTAAAGTTACAGTTCACACAGTTACGACATAAAACATGCCCTGTGTCAAGTTCTGGAACTCGAACCTCTTTACCACTCTTGCTGGATATCCAGTTCCAGCCTAGCTTTCCCCCCTCCTCCTCTCCCCACCCCGGGGTCTACCTGGCCTGCCTTCTCAGCCCTCTCCCTCTCCATCTCCCCTGGAAACATCTCACCCATCTCACCCTCTCCACTCCTCACCTTTCACAGAGCCCTGGAGATCCTCACCTCTAGTAGTCTTGGCTGGGAATGAGCAATATCCAGATCTCCCCTGGAGTCGGCAGTGATTTTCAACCTTGGATGCAGGTTCCACTATGTGGAGAGCTTTGTGAAAGCCCCAGTGTCGAGGCTGTATCCCAGATCAATGTGATTTAAAATTCCATCACTCCAATTTAGAGCCATGGCAGAAAGCCACTGTTTTCAGGGCTACCCACATCCCAAACTAACTTCTGATGTGATCGTCTAAAGCAGAGATGTGAAAATGACAATTTGTGTGTTGTTTGAATTCCACTTTTCATGTATGCAGTCAATCCTGTAATACAATGTATGACCACCTGATTCAAATACCACAGACTACCGTACTAACCTTTTGTAAAAACCAGGCTCTTAGAAAGAAGGTGGGGAAAAAAAAGTAAGTTAGTACATTGGTATCTTAGCCTTTGATCAGCTTTTCTGGTACAACAGTCAAGTACTTACATGGCCTTTAATTTTAAAATGGTCACCAAGCTGTCTTTTTTTTTTCTTCCTCACAGTGGCTCTGTTTCTCAGTACTTTGAAGTTGTAACTAATCTGCCTGAAGACTTCTCATGACAGAAAATCAGCCAAAGACTAAGCTTCCACAGAGAAACACTTTGTACCTGGGCCTTGAAATTATGGGAACATTTACTTCACCTCATGATCATAGCAGAAAATAATGATACTGTCTATTTGAGATAGCAGAATTGTATATCAAAGTAAAAGATTTGCATATCATTATACTAAATGCAAGTGAGTCGCTTAACCCTTGATAAGCTCAAAGAAAGCTTTAAAATCTGTAAATAGCATACACTTTCTACTTTTCCACACACTCCTGTTTATAGCAATATTAAATCAGGAAAAATATGCAGGGGGGTGTTTAAACAACCGAGCAAACATTCAGTCAGTCCCAAAGGACACAAGGCCCTTGCTGGGAATATGCAAAATAACTTGAAGTTTAAAAATGCAGCCAGTGTATCTTCCAAACAGCAGCCCAGGGGCCTCCATTTCCCATGAGCAAACTAGAAAATATGACGCATCGTGATGTAATTTTGTCAAGGGACCTGAAGGGTCCAGGTGAGGAAGCACACCTCTGTCACTTGGTCAAACAAGAGACAGGTTTTATGTAGTGTTGACTGCTAACAGAAAGTTGTTCTTAAATTCAAGTCCTTGACCATATTTGGCCTTATGCATTTAGTCTTATAAATACTGGAAGGCTTCTACTCCTTATCAACTGAGGCAGCACACCAAAACCAGGTGTCCAATTTGCAAACCAATCACAATAAAGGACAAAACAAGCTGTTCACCACCTCAAAACTTTACGAACTGTTTGTCCCTGGAGTTAAAAGGATATCACTTAGGAGCTCTTGGGGAAATAACACGAGCTTGTGTCCTGGCTTTACCTTGGGAAAATGCTAGCAATATTATAAAGCATTGCCTTGTTGCCTTATCTTCTTCCAACTGTACTGTTAAATAAAGAGTTACCCCATGCAATCACACCGCGCCATGTTTTCCTTCCAGGAGGGTGGCCCCAGCTGGATGGTTTATGAGCATACACAATTGTTTCTATTTTAACAAGGTATGCTACCTCTCTAAATTCACATATTCAGAGGAAAAGGCATCTGACCTATAATTAAAATGTAGAAATAAAAATTTTTTAAAACTCCAACTCAGAAACTGATAATTCAACATAAGGGCAGCTCATTTCTACTGCTTGTTGGCCTCTTTGAAGGAGGCAGCGGGACTTATGTGCTTCTCAGGAAGCTCCTTGCTTTGCCAGCTCAGTTCCACCTTGTCCGGCTCCCACTGCGGTAGGAAACACGTGAGGGAGCTCAGGAAACATGCAGATTAAGTCACTGGTCTGCTGTGGGTCAACCTTGAGGTTATGAAAAAATGGGAAAGAGGTAAGCAAACGCCATCCTAATATTTCCTGAAAACATATGATGGATTTCCCAAACACAGCTCGAATGAGTTGGGAGTTCTTCCTCCTTGCCAAGTGGACTTTGAGGACCCAGAGAAGGCTGGAGACCATGACCATGTAGTAATCCAGTTCTTGGGGCTATGTGATTTTTGCATGCAGCTGCACAGGTTTCAGGATAGAGGTAGTGGATGTCTGGACTGACTCAGAATTGGAGATGGGCAAGGGAACACTGGCTGAAGGACCAGGGATGAGGAAGTGCAGGGTGGTGACCAAAGTGGTTAAACATGGGAACACTGGGTCCAGGCTGGAAGTGGGTAGAAGTGAGGGCAGGAGGGATCTGCTCTCCGTTCTGAGGGAAGGGAAGGGTCTTCAGAGGCAAAGACAGGGGCAGAAAGAAGGCCTCCTCCATCCACAGAGGCCTTTCCGAACTCGACTCCCATGCTGGGCGCCACACCACTCCTGTGACACTTTCACCTGGAGAGCTGGCTTAGTTCACAAGGTAATGTTAAAAAGAAAGGCCAGGATCGGTGGCTCAGCCTGTAATCCTGTGCTTTGGGAGGCCGAGGTGAGTGAATTGCCTGAGCCCGCAGGTTCAAGACCCACCTGGGCAACTTGGCGAGACCTCATCTCTACAATAAGTCAAAAATATTAGCTGGGCATGGTAGCACGCGTCTGTACTTCCAGCTACTTGGAAGGCTGAGGCGGAAGGATCGCTGGAGCCCAGCAAGTCAAGGCTGCAGTGGCCAGGAGAGTGCCCACTGCACTCCAGTCTGGGTGACAGAGTGAGACTCCAACTCAAAAAAAAAAAGAAATAAGGTATATGTTTATCACAGCAAATTTAGAAAAGAACAAGAAAGGGGAGGGAGGTTAACAAGCATCCTGAGTTTTCACATAACATCTGTCAATTTCTGTTTTACAGGGAAAAATAAATGATAAGCAAAGGAGACCTCAACTTTCTGACCCTGTACAAACTCACCCTCACCTAAATCCTCACTCCTTCCCTCCTGATCTCTGCTTTGAATTATAATCTAAGGCCCTCGGTCAATTAGCTTCACTATCTTCCTTTACCACTGATTCTGTCACCTACTACATTCTGGCTAGTCACCTACCATACCACCCTGCTGCTGCTTTTTATGGTCATCAGTTACACCGAACGCCAAATCTTATAAGCACCTACCAGCCATCATCTTCCTGCTGCCTTGAACACTTCCATATTCCTTCTCTTCTGAGAATCCACACACCCCTGGTTTCCTTCTGGTCTGCTTCTCTTGCTCTGCCTCCTCTCATGTGACACACCCATCTCCCCTCAAGGCTTCACTGCCTTTGGAATCAGCACAAAGTTTACACACTCCCCCCTTTAGCACAGTCCATTCTCCACCTGGTTTATTCCTCTTTATTTTGTAAAAATCTAAAAGTTCTACCATTAAAAACATGACCATAGTACCAAGTATAATACACAACAACTGAAAATAGCCATATGTTCAACATCAGACAAATGTTTGGATTTTAAACTACATGATTGGCTATTATGAAGCTGTTAAAAATCATGTTAATATTTATGATACAATGTCAAGCATAAAACAGAATACAGAATTGCTTAAACAGTATGCTTTCAACTATGCAAAGAGAAAAAAAAGCACAGATGAGACTACAAAGAAATATGCCCAGTGGGAATAGTGCCTCTGGAGTGGTCTTTTTCCCTCCCTCCTTCATAACAATTTTCTGTTCTCTTAAATATTTCTATTAAGAGCTTCGATATAAAGATACTTTGATAATAAAACAAACAAGTAAAAAAAAAGAAAGAAAAACAAATGGTGTTCAAAGTTTAGGATTAAGAAATGTAAATGTAAGATCACAGTTCCCTAATTTTCACATCTTCCCTTTCATACATCTGTGAAATTATTTAGTTTACCAAGTGTCTTCATGTCCAGTACTTGGTACGATTTTCCTCCACAACTTGGAAGCATGCAGTGGCAATGGTGTTGAACTCCACAGATGAGGAAAACAAGGCACAGAGAGGTCAAGGGTCCTGGGCACGGTTACATGATGGATTAATAAATACAACAGCTCAAGGCTAGAATCCATGTTGTATCTGTTTCTGTACATGGATTCCGCCCTGTAATATATTAACATAAATTTATTTGGCTTAAAAGATTGCCATGAAGCCATTATCTCACAGCTCAGTAGACTGGAAGTCCAATGTCTCACTGGGTCGGTGCATTCCTTCTAGAGACCTGGGAAAGATTCATTCCCAGCCAGACCCACTCAGGTTGGCAGAGCTCGGTTCCATGTGGCTATTCAACTGAAGTCCCGTATCCTAGCTGTCAGTCAGGGGTCTTTCTCAGCCTCCACATTCCCTGGCTTGTGTCCCCTTCATCTTCAAAGACAGCAATGACAGGTCGAGTTCTTTTCACACCCCAAGTCTTGCTGACCTCCTCTTCTGCTTGAAGGGCTCTTGTGACGACACTGGGCCCACCTGGACAATCCAGGCTAATCACCCTATTTTAAGGCCAAGTGATTAGTAAACTTAATTAAATCTGAAAATTCCCTCTGAGCAATATAGTAAGTCGTCAAAATTTAACATTGTGGATAGGTTCTTAGAAACTGCAAATTTGGAAAAACGATGTATAACAAAACCAGCAAAAAAAAAAAAAAAGCAGGTCCTCAAATGACATAATTTAATTCAATGCTATTTCATGATAACACTGATTTTTAAAATAGGCTTTATTATATATCTTTTCTCTTAAAGATGCAGGTTCCAAGAACCTACTGATGACATTAAGGACTTACAGTGCCTAGATTAGTTTTGGATTGAATAATCAGGGGACAGGGTTAGAGGGAGCATCTTTAGAATTCTGTCTACCACATCTTTTGATGTTTAGTTCATGCTGTCACTCCTTCTCCATTACTCTGAAAGGTATGGGACATTCTTTCATCTACCTTCCTCACTAAAATTTAACTACTCATATAAAAACATGTAAGGAAAAATGACTATTAGTTTTCCATTCCTATCGTTCTATTAAACAAAATAGTTCACAAACTTGGTAACATACTAATAAAACAATGTGGAAACTTTGTATACATACAGTTTTCACCATGTAAATCAATGTATACAACTCTATGAAGAACTTGAAATAAAATGAGAACATAAAACAGTATCAGAGGCTCAAAGCAAAGGTACAAGTAGGCTTCTATCACCATGATCTCTAAGATTTTTTTAAAAAATGAATTCTATATTTAAAAAACCACCCAAACTCATGAATTGCAAAATATGGAGTTTTCTGTAAGTAAACTTGGCTTACTTAATCACTTGGCAGGTAAAGAAATCTTATTACAGTACATATATTTGCATTAAGCAGGTTATTATTTTTTAGCTTGGTAAGAAATCCCAATGGCTTGTAACCATTAAACAAGGTTTGTCTATGACATCAAAAACGAAAACCAGTCAACAGCCTGGAGTCAAAAAGTTTAATTTTATTACAATTGTTTTTAAAGTCAGTTATGATCTTGACAAATATTATGGATAAGTCTACAGCCAGTTTCTAATTTCTGAGATACAAAAGACAATAAATATAGATCAAAATTCAGTCTAAAAACAAGATTTTAAATCTAATTATCGGTAGTGTAGCTTAGTTTCAATATTTCAAATTTATGTATAATTCTCAAGATGCTACAAGAACTCATATAATAAAGTTATTGTTCACTGACAGCCAACTAACAGTTCTTCACCAACAATGTACAAGTGAGTGGCACCTTCAAGCCTTCACACAAGCCTCCCAAGAGCCTGCTGGTGTTGGGACAGTCAGCAATGGCACCATGATGGCACTGGTCCTTTCTGGTAGGAAGACTGGCATAGGAGAAGGTACTGAAAATGCCCACTAAGCAGGACAGAAAGCTGATGTCCAAGCAGCCCAGTTAACGATCCTATTCCTTGCAGATTACAGGATTGTCGTGGTGTACTTTCTTAGTGCTACATGAACACCTGTGCCCCAACGTGATGGTCTGCTTACATATAAGCTCCATTTCATCGTGCTGAATGTCCTCTAACAGCGAATTCTTCAGTCCTTCATTTTCTTCTAGAGACATTCTTCATTGCTTTCAAGTTACATTGTCATTAAAATAAGCCTTGTAAAATGTCTCCCAAAAATAATCGTATTACTTCTTAGACATAACAGAGATTAATTCTTCATTAACTACAATTCTGTAAAGTTTCAGGCCAAGCTCCTTTGTCTTGGTTTAATTCTTGGGTACAGCTGTAAGAAAGTTTAAGAAGAATATTTACATACTATACAGACATGTGGGAGTAGAACAAGATTTCAAGAAATGATGGGGGTAGGCGATGGATGTCACAGGAAGGAAACCAAACTAAGAAAAGTACTCTCTTTGGTATGTGAAGCACCCAGAGCCTCACACTTAGCAATGTCCTAATCGCTAGACTGCAAAGGACGTTCCAAGATCCCAAGGATCTATCAACTGTGACAACACCACAGAACAGTGATATAAAAACCCATGACAGTTCTGGGCATTAACTCAATTTGCACAGCTTGTTGAACTAAAATCAAGTCTAACAGGGAAGACAAACTGCTGAAGGTGAACTGCAACACGCTAAGATGCTCCGCATTCAGCGCTTGCCTTAGGAGGGAAGAAAGACAAGAGACTGAAGTCTCCTTCAACTTTATTCACGATGGATGATGGGCCATTGTGCCGTGGGGACTTGAGACTGTCAGGAAAGAAACACCACAGACGAAAAGCGTACCAATTTACTGAAGATTAGGTGGATCTGCTTTAGAATCTTGTAGTTTTGTGTTTTCCATAATAAGAGCTGGAGAGGAAAGTGTTAGTGAAGGAGGCAAGGTCTCCAGGCCTGAAGCCAAGAGAAAGTCCAACTAAGTAATTCAACTGACAAACTAAACAGAAGCCTTCCACCCCCTCCTTTCCTTGACAAAAGAAGGGGAAAAAAGGGTTTACTCAAAGAAAGTGGAGTCAGACTTCCAGCCAAAACTGGAAAACAAACTGGTGTATCAGATCAATGTTATATAAAAGACTTTTTCTATTTGAAAACACACAATTTTCTAGACTCATATTTGAGCCCTGACTAAAACTGCAAGATTTATACACTTTTCTTTAAAAAAAAAAAAATCAAAAGAAACAAAAGAAGTTATGTAGAGGGTACTTCTAACCAGCAAATATTTCTAAAAGACTAAGAATATCTCAATTTAGGACTAAATGAAACTCTTCAGTTTAGTCTGTTAATTTCAGAACCTTATGAGCACCATACAGATAAGTCTTTGACCAACCTGCTTCCACACTTGGGAACAAGTAATTACCTCCCAGTTTCACCACTATCCACACAGGACCTCTCTGTCAGAAAATTAAAATTTAAGAGATCTATTGTATAATACAACATGGTGACTATAGTTAATGCATCGTACACTTGAAAACTGCTAAGAAAATAGATTCTAAGTATTCTCAACACAGAAATAAACTATCTGAGGTAATGTGTGTATTAGCTTGATTTAGCCATTCCACAAGTATACCTGTTTCAAAACATCATGTTAAACACCATAAACATATACAATTTTTATTTGTCAATTTAAAAAAATTAAAATAAAAGACTCAAATAAGTTCCTGAGAAGGTAGAGCCTTTCCCAGATAAGAAACTATAAAAAGCAAAAGTGTGTATTAACTGCTGATGTTTACTGAGAAGACAAGTGGCTGCCTGAAAGAGACTGTGCTTCTCCGGCGCTATATTTCTACTTTTCTTTGGTCATTTGAAAACTTTTTTCTAAGGGATTCATAGCCTGAATTTTTTTTCATTTTCATTATTCTTTATAAGTTATAAATATGTAACTTACAAATTTGTCTATCCAAAATTTAATTTTGTCTATCCAAAATTAATTATGAACTGCTTCTTTCATAATGAATTTTGCTATCAGGAAGGCAGCAGCAAAGATGTATGGAGTCATTCATACTGCACATTAGACAAAAAACAATGGGGAAGGGAGAGTCGAGGGAGAAACTGGTCAGAATCCAGACAGCCAGGTCCCAACGTTAAAGTCTTTTCAAGGAACTCCACCAAAAGTAACGCCTAGGCAGTGGACCACCCGCAGACAGATCTGTTCATGGCCTAGATGCCAAAGTAGACAGTCCATATGAGTAGCGACCATGTCTGACACTTGATGAAAATACTAAAAATAATATCTACCACTTGCTCTCTATCAAACCCCTGCATCATCCACACACCAGTCTTAGGAGGCAGGACTCTCCAGCCCTCCCACCCTCCTTCTGCAGCCAGCTTGCCCAGAAAGTGCTGCAGGTGGGCCTGAAGCAATGTGAAAGCCAGTGCTCACGCCCTACAGCCACACACTGTGTCTCACAACTGGCCCTTCCTTCCCTCAAGCCTTCCCTTACTTCCTCACCAAGAGCAGATTTTGCAAACAGTTTTAGCTTTAAAATTTATCTCAATCTCTCCATGACCCTGATCACTTTTCTCACTCTTTCATACACTCAACACCACCTCCTGTGTACAAACAACCATAGGAAAACAGCTGAATCTGTGAAAAAGCTAAACGCAAAGTCTTGGAACATGTTATTCTCGCTTTCTCTCCTCTATCCAACCACACTCTAGCCTTTCCCCTGAAAATACTCCTGAAAATCTTTACCTGATGATAGCAGTTCCATCACACTAATATAGAAGTGTTATTGGTTTTTATGTATTGATATGATTCTTATAATTTTCTTGGGGGTTTTTTTGGAACTTAAACAATCAAGAAAAAATAAAAAATCTTATCCTTAATATTCTGTTGAAGCTCTACCAGATTTGCAAAGCTTGATTTAAACAGACTAAAAATATATTCCAAATGTCACAGGCTCAATTCTAACCATATTATTCAGCTGTCTGTAGTCTGTTTATAAATGTAGGCAGGACCTCTGATCTCTAGGGGCCGGCAAACATGAACATGTTTTTGATCATAATAAAACTCACTGAAAAGATGATTTCAAGTCTAAATCTAAGACGATCTAGATTTTTTAATTTCATGCCTTATTAACAAAGGGAAGTGAGGTATACTATATCCATAACACACAGCAGTTTTTGCAAAGCCCCTCTCTGATACATCTAAAAACATCTTAAGTGTTGAAATCACTTACCCCCAGCAAGTTGCGTGGCACATACCCCTCCTTATCATTAAGACGTGCCCACCACCATTCAATTTCTTCTTCGTCTTCCCTGCGGATGATTGTCATGCAGTCTCCTTCCTTCATGGGCAGCTCATCGTCATTCTGAGGTTCATAATCCCATAGTGCATAAATGACTCCTTTATTCATTATGCCCATTTTCTCCTGAACTCCTAAAATCATGACAAAAAGATACAGAACAGAATAACTCAGAGTCTACCACTCTTTATAACTTTCATGAAGCAAAATAGGAAGACTGGGATACAGTCTGGGATGTTAAAACTACTACATTAAACATTCAGTAAATATATTTCCCGAGATAAGGATGAGGTATAGCAGAAGGCCAACAGTATATAGGGAATACACTGTGTGCAATATATTATCATTATTATTTGAACTGCACATCTATGTCACAAATACCCCTAGTAGCTGATATATTTCATAAATTTACAAAATCTCTGACCTAATAATGTCCCTAATGTTTTAACAAACCATTTTCCACACCTAAACGTAGCTCAAGATGGTCAATAAATGTAATATGGCAAAATGTATAATAATATTGATTTTAAAATAATTTTACTATATAAAAACATTCTATGGTCTGGAGATCAAAACAAACAAAAAGTTACAAATATGAACAATAAAAACCAACAACTGAGAGAGATTAGGAAGGGAACTTGAGGTTTGTGGTTCTCACCCTTACCCCCTCCCTCCTGGCCTGGGGCCTGAAAACAGTCATAGAGACAGAGGGAAACTGTTCAACAGAGAAGGCAAAGGCACATGTCTCTCCGTAGGGGCCTTTCCATCAACTGGAAAAGGAGAGCTTGAGTAGGATGGAGTCCCGTCTCTGTCTTCCCTCCTTCCCCTTTTCCTGTCAAGTCAAACTGAAGAGAAAAATTAACCTAAATTCCTAAGACTTGACCTTAAAAAAATGTTCCTTGTAAATAAAATTGCCAGCCAACATACATCCATCTAAAGCTTCAAGGCCATTTTTCTCTAGGTACAAATCTGATGGTAGCAATCAGAATCATAAACTCAAAATCAAGAAAACATAACAGTAGGAAAAATTAGCTTCAAAATACATGTTGCCTTTATTTTATTTTATAGTAAGTTTGATTTCCAGGATAACTTGGACCATTTGGTTTCTTACACCCATCCTGCATTTCTTTTGATCTCTTGGAAGGAGGGGGTTCTGTTTACTTATTTGCAAAGCTATGCCGTCACTCAGTAAGGGCTAACCACCTTAACAGAGGATCTTTTGATGGTCAAAGCATTAACATCACTAGTCAGATGCTGCCACACTGTCTTTTGTAGTTGAAGATGCCCCTGACAATAGCTGTTTCTAGGCATACAAACAGAAGCAGTATTATCTGTGATCAAGGCTGTCCTATTTTCAATGCCCAGGACTACATATAACACAAAAAATGTTTCCCAAATAATAAAAATACTTGATGAGTTACACACTAGAGATACGGGATAAATGAATGAATTTAGTTCTACTTGTCACATACCATAAAGAAACTGGGAACACTGAGTGTAGCCTTCCTCCATTTCCTCACACTTATCTGCAGCAGTCTGCATGTCACTGTAGGTCATGGCAAACACAGCGGCTCCCGACTCCACCAAAAACTTACACACTTGGACATTGTTACAGGAGGCAGCACAATGTAATGGAGTCCTGCAAAGTAAGACACAGCAAGGGCTAGAAACGTTTTTCTAAATTGAATGACACTTGCTATTATTAAGATATCTATAAAGAAAGTTCTTGAGCCTCTCGTCTACTAAGCCTTTCTTTTGAAAACCTCTTAAAACAGTTTTTTAAAACCAGTTCAAAATGAATGATTAAATCCATCCAATAATTATAGCCATAAATGAAAACATCAGTGAGTAACGGACCACATGAGGGCTAGGAGTTTGGTGGCGGGTGAGAAGAATGAAGAAAATGAGGGGAAAAAAATAAATTTTGTATAATAATTTAAGAAAAACAGGATAAAATGGATTTTGTTCTATGTTCTGAAACCTAATTATTTCTGCCCGAGTAGAGGACTTAACAGTCCTTAAATTATATGCCTTCACTCAAAACATGTTCTTTTTTTTTTTTTTTTTTTTTTTTTTAGTTGGAGTCTAACTCTGTCGCCCAGACTGGAGTGCAGTGGCCGCTCCCAGCCACCCCAGCCTCGACCTGCTGGGCTCCGGCGATCCTTCCGCCTCAGCCTTCCAAGTAGCTGGAACTACAGGCGCGCGCTACCACGCCCGGCTAATTTTTTGATTTATTGTAGAGATGAGGTCTTGCTTGCCCAGGCGGGTCTCGAACCTGCGGGCTCAGGCAATCCACTCGCCTCAGCCTCCCAAAGGCACGGGATTACAGGCTGAGCCATCGAACCTGGCTCTTCTAAAGTTTTAATGTCTTCTTTTAACATTATCATTATCCAGTTCTTGTTACATAAGGATCTATTCATATTTAAAATGTTTCTTCCCTTAAAGAAACAATTTTAAAAAATATATTAGTTGATTAGAAGTCCTACAAAATTTAATCATCTCTAAATTACATTCACTGTCATTGCTAACTCTTACTTAGCACTTAAGGAAACCTGACTTTGATATAGTGAGTGTGTGTATGTGTATGTTTCTGACTCACACGTGGTTGAACAGAACAAAGAATTATACAGAAATACATGGGAATGCTTGCTAGATTAAATTCACTCAGCCAACTACAAGGGTTAGCATCAACTTGAATGTAATTGGGAAAAATAGCTCCTCAAGGAATCTGAGTGAAATAAATGTGTCATTGCAATATTTTTTTTAAAGAGATACTCTAATGTATTTCAGATTAGTGTACTATTTATTTGTAGGCAAATTTAATAGAATTTAACTCAAACATGAACCCACTCAATGTCACTGATTTCTAGCAATATGTTTTATATAGTACTTATCTTTACTATGAATATTAGATATACAATTTTATGGACAATTTTTTAAAAATGAAATATTTAAAGTACAAATTAGTTTAATATAAAAATTAATATATCTTTAATTGTAAAATTTTACCATCTACTATTGGTCTGGAATTGAAAAACAAATATTGATGGCTAATAAAAAATCTCGTGACATTATTTAACTGTTTAACTTTTTTCTCATTTTTATATACAATTAAGTAGCTATATATTCATACGTACTTTTTCTCATTTTGACAGTGTGATACATATATATTTCATTCAAATGAATTCAAAGACTTCACATTTGTAACTACTTCTAGAAACCAAAATAAAAAAAATAAAGCCCAAAGAAATGAGATCCCAGGAATAGTTTAGAAGTCGAGTCAGTAAAAAATTCAGTGCATTAAAGCAAACTGTGAATTCCAGAATTTTGACTTTAACTTGTGCTACACTCTCATCTTTGTGTGTCCAACTGAGCTGATCAGAGGATAAATTTTAAAGATAGCTTTACATTCAAACTCCACAGGGAATGAAAACTGATGAAAAGTGTTTTTCTAATGTTTGAACATTGAAGGAGACACATATAAAATGTACCCAAGAAATGTGATTAGCAAGAATATCAAAAATCTTTTTTAATTCTATAAAGCTCTTTCGCTTATTGCAAAAATATATGACGAAGAAGTAAAAACATCTCAACTTTAATAAAAAGCATTTCACTAATATTCAGAAAATTTCATTTCTGCAACCAATAAAGTGTGAAAAGTGAGCCTAAGATTTGAAAAAAAGGGTTTGAATTAGACGTGGAAAATTCAATTATCCAGTTATTTTGTAAGCATTGTTACTTAAAATTACAATGCATAATAGTTCTCTTTAAAGTAGAATAATGACGAGGAAAAAAAATTATTCCTTTTTTCAACATTTTCTTTCCTAGATTGTCTTTCATTAGTGCCATCACTGCCATTTCCTCTACAAGTATTACACACACGTGTTGATACTACTCCAAATCACCAGTTCTCCTTAAGCACATTCTACATAATTAATTATTTTTTTATTATTCTATTCTTCTATTTTGGTTGCATAACTTCAGGATTTTGTTGTCCTTCTTTGTGGCAGAAATTTACATCCACATCCTGTAGGCCTGCGGTGTGGCCATGGGTTTTAATCTATTCAAAACACCAAAGTTTGAGCTATACAACACTTTATGTATCTGTTTTAATTTATATGTTTAAAGCATTTTGATTAAATAAAGTATTTTCTTTTGAGACAAGAAAAAGCAAAGGATTTTCTTTAAAAGCATTCAGGTAAACAGGGACAAATATGGTTATAAATCTAAAACTGCTACTTTATAATCAAAGATGAAGATTAGTCACTTGAGGTAAAGGATACTGAAGAATATAAGTGATGTAGAAAAAAAAAGAAACCATGTGGACAGGTCCAAAAATCAGTTGGATTAAATAAAACTAAAACCTGGTTGCTGTATCCAGTTTTAGCAAGTATGTGGCCTTGATCATAACATAAATAAAACTGCCAAATGATAGAATATGGTTATAAATTGTAAATAACCAGTTTGAAAAGTGAGTTACTAATGCATAATGTCTTTTATGGTCTTAGGCATTTTAATCACACAAAGATATGTATCATTGCACCATTCCAAAACGAGAATAAAATGAGTGTCAGAGGCGATAACTTGTGAAGATTCTTCCTTCCTTCAATACTTAACATTTTTCACATTATTAGGCCAATTCCAAGAAGGAACCACTAACAGAAATAGTAGTGGGTTTGTTACAACACAAATTTTATGATTTGGGAATAAATATAAAAACCATTGCTAAGCAATGATTTCACTATGATATTGGAAAACATCAATGTTCATTTGTTTCTCAGTTTTGTCATGGGAGAGAACGTGTTGACCTTTGCAAGTCTATGACTTAGCAGAAGTTCGCTTAAAGGAGACACCAGGAATAAAATCTAAAAACATGTGAAACAGTAGTTTTACTAGTTAACTTTTCAAGCTTTGTGATGTCTTGTTATTTTTATCTCAATCTACCATTGTAATAGACTATATATGTAACATTGTCTTATTTATTGCACAGGTTGAAATAGAAATAAACTAATAAAAAATACAAATTACAAGTAGGTAGATGTTAAAGTAATATGCAAAACTAAAATTATTGCTTGTCAGTTTAATAAAGGTATTTACTAACTTTACCTGAAAAAATTGTGAATTTTAAGTAGAAGTAAGTAATAAAAACCACAGGAAGTTAAATTGTTATGTATTCATCATTACAAAAGTACTTGTTCATTGAATAATACAATGCAAACTACACTATAACTCACACTTGCTTTAAAGGGTCTGTCCCAAGGATTACATTGAGGAGACAGAAGTTAGCAAGTTTATTTGATTTTTATTCCAAATACACAACTTTACTTTAACAGTAATAAAGTCAAGGTTTAGGAAACTATAATTATTCTATTTTTAGTGATCAAATGTGCAGAAACTTCAAAAAGACTAAGAGTATTCATTAAAGTATTCTTAAAACTCCTAATACCTATTATTTCATTGTAGTTTGAACTCACCAATTTTTAAATTACTAGTGGAGCTGGAAACCTATTTATATGTTTAATTATCCCAGTTCTTTTTTATTGTGAAAATATAACTCTTATAATTTTTCTGTTATTTAGATTATTAGAATTTATTTCTAATCTAAATGCTCTTTTTATTGATTTTAGATAAAGTAACTCCTTTATCATTTTATGTACTAAAAATATTTCCCATTTTGCTGTTTAAATTTATAATATCTTATTAAGCATTTCATAGCACTATTTAAGTTTAAAATTATGATTAAATCTATGGAAAAATTTCTCTTATAACTAAGGAAAAATAACTCAGATAGCATCATTCCATTTTCACTTTACATTCTGCATTTTTGCTTCAAAAAGTGTTCAAGTTCATGAACTTGTTGAACATTTCATGAATTAGATCTTCTTTTCTATCACTGCTAGTATGAACTTCAGAACATTAGATACATTTTCTCCATGAAAATGATTTTGTAACACTTAATGATTTCATTAAATTATTGCACTATACTTCACAGAAATGCAATGTGAAAATGTTGGCAGCTATCCATGAGGTACTTTACTGTATAATACATTCATTTTTTCTTCAACAATTTTTTTACCATTAAGCTACTAATAATGAGTAATACATAGTTTCATAACCTAACTGTATAAGCTATCATTGAAACAAGTTTAGTTGAAGGTCATAATTCACTATGATTCTGAATGCAATAAATATATCTGAGTAAGAATTTTTAAGGTAACAATTGTCTTTGTGCCAGAAAAATTATTTCACTTTTCTTTAAACAAAAATTACTAATGCTTTCTTACCCAAACTATTTGAATAAGTTTCATTAAATGTTTGATTTATGTATTCACGAATTGATCACTATTATATGGAGAAAAACAAAACAAACAGAAAACTATGGCTCTTATCAATCGTTTAAAATATCCAAGTTTAGCCATCTGAATTGTATAGTAATTTTTATTCCATTCAATATATTTATTGCCCAAAATGCATGAGAAAACTACTATTTATTTCTAGAAAAACAAATTAAAAAATCCTTAAGGGAATGAATATTCTAAATAATGTTTGTCACACTCATACTCAGACCATTATAATCCCACAAATATTTCTCTGAACAATAAATTAGTGGGTACTCACTTCAAATAGTTTTTATTATAAGGCCTAATTGAACCTCTTAGAAAAAAAAACCTATATTTTGAAAAAATATATTAAAAAGTTATGATTGGTAGGTATACAGACAGATATATGATAGATAAAATGATATACAGATATAGATGAATATTTCCCTTATGGCTCATAAAGGAAAAACTCACCAGAAACAAAACTGAAAATATTATAGCCCACAGAGCAGAGTGTTATTGTGGTCCATCCTCAATAACTGATCAATGAGTTCTGTAGACCTATTTTCTACTTGGCCAGGTTAACTCTCTTTGCCTATGCTTGAATTTGAAAATAAACTGATGTCCCACAATTTTAAGTAAAAATAATTACTACAAAATCCAAAACTCAATGTCAGCCCCTTGTTAGTTAAAGCATGGATACATGTATGACTCAGAACCCAGAGGTTAGCTGCCTAACACAAGACCGGTATGACAACTGTGAACAATAAAGTCTAGGTCATTGGCAATGTGTATACCATCTTACAAGCAAACATTGCTGGAAGAGACTACTAGCAGAATGTGAACTGTTGTACAAAAAAATTCAAAACATGCATGAAAGATAAGCATCGCAAAAAACAGAAAAGGATTAAACAAAATGGAGGGAGAAGGAATCACATTAGATTGTTTCACAAATCTTAAAACAAGCAGAATCTAAATTCAGTACAGATGCATAAAGTTTTCTGTTAAGACAGTTCTAAAAGGAAGAAATCTAGGGAGAAGTAGTGTTGCAGTTTAGAATAATTTGTTACACGGCAATGGACAATTTATCCACCAAGATTATTCTCTTTGTTTAGATTGTAGATTCTAGTTTTGATTCTAGTCTACTAATAGTTCAGCATTTTGGATGATTTACTTATTTGATTCTGATTTTATTTTTCTTCATACAATCACTTCATTTAAAGTGACTTCCAGACATAATATTAGGCCAGTAAAATGTCTTAGCCTAACTCTATACTTTATTGTAGCAAAAAAATATTTTTTGAGCATTTTAACCTGTATGATGTCCACTTGTATACCTAATCCTGCATTGTTACCCACATCTTTAAAATAAAATTTATTTAAAAAGCCTAATCTAAATAGTGAATGACATTTTGAAATACATATGTAAAATCCTAATATTTCACAAGCAATCATTTGATTACAATTATTTCTAAAGAAGCGGAAAAAGAAAATTTTCCATCTTTTGTATACAACACAATTTCCTAAATAATAAACCAATAGCTACATCGATGTCTTATGATATGCTACACATGAAAGAAGTAAAAATTTTGTAGTTCTTCTATTTCTTCTATTTTGATAACCACAACAATTAATAGCATATTTAAATTTAAGTTGTAAAATTGTATTAATAAAAAGTAAAAGAGTAGTGCAATAATGATGTACATATTTATCATGTTTAAAAATTTCCCGTTATCTACTAATACATATAAATTATTTTTAAAATCATATAAGCCATATTTAGTAGCTACTGAGACATTAATTACATTTTTATGATGCTTATAACTGAATAATATAGATTTAAATATTCAAAAATTCCAATGGTATATCAATCTGGATTTTGAAATTTTAGTTGCTTCCATTTTAGTGATTAAGGATGTGATGTGACTTATTGAAATGTTCTTATTTAGTTTCTGCTGCCAGCAATGGCATGAATTTGTGTGCTTCTTACATACCATATCCAGGTAACACAAGAATGCAAACTGCTTCTCTGGAAGTTAAACTATTTTTCTGGCAACACTGACATGGAGACCTAAAATAAATATCCACTCACAGTCTGCAATGATCACTGATTCTCAATTATGTACCCCAAATTAAATAAGAATATTAGGGAGGAAATCTATAAGAAATTTGAATTTATATTTACATTTTATATAGAACAATAAATAGAAATTCTTATATTTCTAAAGTATAGTTTTACAAGTTATCTGAATTTATTTTTCAAATCATGCATATCACCTCCCAGATAACAAGAATTCAAATTGTTTATAAAGTACTAAACACAAATTTCATTTGTTTTCATGGAGTGTACAGTCTATGAAGATAGAAATAACTACAAAAAGCAACATAAGAAAAAGGCATTTGCATAGTCAATCAACTAAACAAATGGTTTACTAAATTTGACATGATATGTTTTATTTTTAATTAATACAACCCTTTGTTAATGAAAAGTGTGCTTTTCTTTTGCTAAAAGTACTAAAGTTACAGTTTATATTTCGTGGAAATAAACTGCAATATATTATAAATATATAAAATATTGGTAGTCTAAAACTGTGTTTAGATTATTTTTCTATTAGCTAACTAGCTAGAGATATCAAAGCACCTATACAATTTATTATTGAGTATGTGAAACACTATTTCAAAAAATCCCTCAGACTTTTTTTTTTTAATTTGAAAACTGTTTGAATCAGACATCAGTCCCTAATGAAAAATGGAGTCTTTCTTGAATAGACATAACATTTCAAAGGGTAAAAAAGTCTCCTTCTAAAAAATACATGGCCTTTCAAACTCCTCTTCTCCATCCCAGTGACAAACTGGGAAAATCCATCCGACACTACTGTCTTTTTGTTCTCCGTAATGCTGGTTACAGTTTACTTCAGGAAGACATGAAGGACTGTTCTTCACAATAGCTGCAGTGAAAAAGAATTGTGCCTTTTATCTATCTTTTTTTTCCAAGATAAATGGAGCAGGTGTAGAGGAATTAATGAAGCAACTGCCAAATTGCAGGGGTCATTGCTGTGTTGAAAGCTATAAATTAGCCAGGTCTTGTGGGAAATTACCCTTTGCCTCTATTGAGATTCTGCCATTTCTAAATTCAAGTTCAAGATAAGAGAAAAAGCTATTTGAAAATGGAAAAGAAAAGTGCCAGTTAACTTTCATTATTTGGGGGTAATTCTAAGCAAAAAACACTCCCTGGACTATTTATAAATACTAACTGTATAGTAAAATCTACAAATACAAATGTGGTTAACATTTAATTTATTCTATACAATAAAAGTTTGTGTTTTATTAAAATATATATTTCTACTGATGGGAGCAGTGTAAAACTAATAGGAATACATTGTAGTGTTCACACATTAGTTTGTTAAACTCATTAAATCCAATGTTTTTTCAGGGAATTGTTATAGTATAAAACCAGAAATGTAAAGGAATTGAATTTAAATATGAGTTCACATTTTTGCCTCAAATTCTTGCTTTCTTATTGTTAAATAAAACATTAAAGAAAAGTACCTTATTTTTAAAACATGTTTAAGATAATAGAATAAAAGCTAAAAAAGGAGGATCATAGAAAATCTTTTGAAACAGATGCTAAATTTTATTTATGTTTACTTGTTTAAAATTTATAAAAGAATAAAACAATACACCTAATGAAGTTGTGTTGCAAGAAAAGAATATATTTGTAAATCAGGCACATTTCTAAATTATTTCAAGCTTTAACATTTTCTGCCTTTACAGTAATCTAGAATTTCAGTAAATGGTTTAAATTTAAATATTTATAAAATAATTTAAAAATAAAACATTGAGATTACATTTAAGCTGTTGATCAATGTGGAAATAAATAAAATATTGTATTGTTAAATTATCTCATCAATGAAGAAGGTAAAATTTTCCAGTTACTCAAGTCATCTTTTATGTATAGCAGTGAAGCTCTAAGCTCTAGCAATCCTGTTAGCTTTTTATTGTTTTGTACACTCATTCCTTCAACATCTGAATCTTCCGCTGACCACTTTGGATTCCATAATTTATTATTCTAAAGCCTTATCTACAAGCACAACTACCTTGCCACATACCACTCTTTTCATGATGCAAGCCTGAAACAACCAATTTATGTCCACAGCAAGGCAGCCACATGTGGGTGAAGAACATCTAAAATCTTGCTGAACAGTCTTACTTTGAATCTAGAAGCTAAAACATCAATTATGCCTTTACCAACTCATTGTCATCAGTTATGCCAGTCAATTCCACTGTATATCTTCAAGTCCATTTACCCTTTCATTCTTCTATGCTATACTCTATTCTTTTCAAATGTCTCCTCCTTGAGCCTCACCCTCAATTGATGACTTTGCTTCTTATTTTACTGATAACATTAAAGTAAAGTAAAGTAAATATAAAAACAACTTGTACATGACCTCATCACTCCTTTATTATCACAGACTTTTTTGTTGGTTTACTGTCATTTCCCTGGATCAAATACTGGAGCATAAGAAGGTACCATCCTCAGCCCTCATCCCTTCTAGTGTTCCCTGTGTAGGTGATGTAAATTACCGTTTGTATGTTGGTTTCCAAAATGTTATGAGCTGCTTAATTTTCTCCCTTAATTGACGACACACACATCAAGTGTCTTTTTAATATGTCCACCTGGGCATCTAGCATGTTTCTCAAGCTTCACGTGTCCAAAATGGAAGTTCTAATTTTTTCTCACACTAATCAGCTTCTCCTGCATTCTTCTCAGTAAATTGCACTTTCATTCAGTCAGTTACTTAAGCTGTGTTAGAGACTGGACAACTAACTGACTAAACCTACCCTCTCTTCTAGGTAATATGTCCCAATTTTCGTTGTGGTAGATGAGACCACCTTACTAATTCTAGCCACTAGAATGTGTGCAGAAGGGATGTGTATTACTACTTAAAATAATAGCCCTTAAATGAACACTATTTGCCGTCCTCTGTGGCAGGAATGGAGACAACCCTTGGTGAACTTTGGAAGGCAAAGTCAAAACAAAAGAGCCAAAATGCAAAAGGAAGTGGGACACTTAATTATCTGCTTGGGTGAGATTCTCCTGATCAAGAAAATGTATAGGAAATTGACACATGTGCAGGAAATGTACTACTAGTCCTTGAAGTTACAAGAGTTTGTTTCAGAAAATAGAATCACCCTAAGAACCTCAAATATATTGAATCATGCGAATTCGTTATATTGCATATTCATTCATTCATTCATCGTTATAATTTAGCCATTTTTGCAACTTCTCTGTTGTGAAGTTTTGAGCTAATATTCTGTTCTAAGTCTCCATTATTGCTCAATAGAATTCTTGCAGTCACCACCGAAATATTTCCCTTGAAAACACATTTATGTATTTCCCTTTAAAACTGTTTTAAAATGATCCTGGTAAAATTAAGTCTGATAAATTCACACTCCTACTGAAAATGATACAATGGATTCATTTCTTCCCCCGTCATTTCTCTCCCATTTTTGCCCCTCCCATTCCACTGTACTTCTCTGGCCACTTGTAGCTCTTCTGAAATGGTAAGTACAGTCACTCTTGTGTCTTTAGTTATTCCTTCTGCTTGAAAGGCTTTCCCCAAGATATATGCAAAGCTTTTATCCCATTTATTAAGGCACCTACTCAAGTTTTGAGGGTTATGAATAGAACAATGCGTTTATGTCTTTTGTGTTAGTAATATCCATTTTATGATGTATAAACTATTGTCACTTTTATGTATTCATAAGCAAGACATGTGTATGAGCAAATTTGAGTATCTTCCAATATAGTATTTACTAAGGTGATATATCTTGTATTATAGTTCAATGGCTGGGTGCTGAGATATGGGCTTCTTACAATATGCCAGGTAATTTTAAATAGTTGTTAGAACTTGTACCCACAGAGAATAGATGAAAATTCCACAAGTTCAAACTACTTACCAAAACCTAAACTTATCCATTTTTTTCTGATAATCTAATAAATATGGTTTTAATTATCAGTACCCTTATCACTAACACATTTTGAAAACGTTGTATACATTTATGACCATTTGGGCAACCTGTCTTGTCAGATGTTTGTTCCTATCTTTAGACTATTTTAGTGTTTTTTTAAACTTTCCTATCAACTGTATGAGTTTCGTTTGTTATTAGTTCTCTATGAGATGATATATTAATTGGATATATTTTCCCTGAAATTGTACTGTAGCTGGTCTTTTAAATTTTTCTCTCCTTTAGTAATACATGTAAAGTATGTTAATGATCATAAATACTTAGTTTATCATTTTTTTGTATTTTTTCAATTTTTGTGATCTAAATAAAAGTTATTTTTAGGAGTTCCATTTCATTTGACTATTGTTATGAAAATAGCAAAAATAATACTGAAATAAGTGTCAAAACTCTTGTTTAAAAACACACAAAGGAGATCTCCAATTATTTTTAACTGCGGGGTTTATTACAATTATTGGCATAAAATTTTAAAGTACGTTTTATTTTGAAAATTTCTACAGCATCTGTAAATGTGCCTTTTCTCCCAATACTGATGTTTAAGAATATTTAGCGTTGCTTTTTGTCTTCTCATTGTTTCTTTTAAGATGTCAGCCACCAGTAGAATTATTTATTTGTGAATAATAATACATCTTTTTAGCTATTTTTATGATTTAAAAAAATATTTTCAGGAGTTTTAAAGTGTGGTTTTTCTTTGCAATTATCGAATAGTTGGTTTACTGACCTTGAATCAATTGTTTTTACAGTATACTAACCTTTTGAGTTTTCTTTCATCATCTGTCTCTTTTTTATTCTATTATATATTTTTCTTTTGCTTCTTTAGTTTGGGTCTTCTTTAATTTTATATTCTTTTTAGTTTGTTAATTTTGTATTTTTTAATGTGTTTACCTGCTGTAAATTCTACACATTAGCTAAATTTCAGATCTTTATCACTGTAGAATATGGTTATACTTATTTTAATGCTACCAAATTTCTGGTAGAATTTCCTTCCTTTTATCTGTTTGAGCCATTAGTTATTATCTATATTTTAAGCATAATTATAATTAAGCATAATTAATTAAGCATAATTATAGCCACTTTTTTCTTAACTCCAAATTTTTTGACAATTTTAACATCTGATAGTAATATTTTTTTTCTCAAAATAATTTGTCATATTTTAGTCTATTTGAATACTAGTAAGTCTATGGTAACCTAAAGTTTATATATAAAATTACTGTGGAGACTACAGATGTTGTTTTCTTTCACTATAACGACACTTTTCTCTGTTATGTAGATAGAATGAGAGTATGATCATTTAACTCTAAACATAAATCTATAGTTGGGTTAGCGCTGCACTGAAACGTGAGGAACACATTATATTCTGCTTCATTCCTGTTGCTTAAGAATGGGCTCATGGACTTGTATTTGGTTTTTGGAATCTCATTCCTGAAAGACTATAGTATGCTGATTGCGATCCTTAAACATTTTCCTAGGTCATATGTTTAATATCCTATCCCAATGCAGAATAAATTTCTGTCATATATCAGTGATGAACTATCAGTTCTTTGTTCCTTGAGCATAGTGACAATGCAGAAAATTTTACTCGGCCTTGTTAAAAGGCCCTTAAAAAGTCTCTTTACCTAGGTCTATTGCCTCCTGAGCAGACTCAAGATGCAAACAATATCCTGTGGTGAGATCTAGGCATGTGGTTGATAGTTGATACTTCTCAAGTCTTGATATACTGACTACTAAAATCTTCGTTATTTTCCCCACAGTGTAGTTTGTCAGCTTGTGCTAAGCCCAACCCTATACGTCAGAAATGATTTCTATAAATATGTTTTAATCCCAGCTTTTGATGAACCAGTAGATTACTATGAAAGCCAGTAAAGAGAAAAGAAATTTCATCTTAGAAACATTTTTATGCTATATAATTTTAAAATAAATAATAACAAGTTATAAACATTCTTAAGTCTTCAATAACTTTAACTACAGAAAGAAATGCTTTCAGTCTAAATGTTCTAAGAATGTAAGCTATCAATTTTGCTAATTCTGTACTCTTTTTTGTGAATAATTAATAATTTCAGAATATTTGTCTTTAGGAATTCTATTCTACATGGCTCATTATATGTTTTAGAGTGTTAATCAATTTGAGACATGGTGCTCTCAAACTTATGGGCTCAATTGATCCTCCCACCTAAGCCTCCCAAGCAGTTGGTAAACAGGGATGTGCCAAGGTGCCCTGCTTGTGTTAACTTTTAAAGTACCTTTAGATTCATTGTATTATTATTCAGAAAAACTCCAGATAGTTATGTGTGGCAAAATATTTATTATGGAGATATAAATCTGGCCTCCAGAAATTCTAAAGGTTACTTATTTAAGTTTTATAACAGTGTCTACAGTTTATTTCATGGCTTGCATTGTTTCAAATTCAAATATAATTCCTTTATTATATTTATCTGAAATTGGAAGTATTCAAGCAGCAACACTCTCTGTAAAGAAGGATCTCTGAGAGAATTTTGCCGATTATGTTTTGTTTTAATAAGATGAGATATACTAAGATTTAAGTTTTATATTATTTTCCTGATGAAGAAACTGTCCTTATTCAATGAGGCAGAAAATACTTAGTTTCCTCTTAAATTCATAGATTTCTGTTGAGATATAAGTGAATTGAATCTGGTATTAGGGGATTAAAGCTCATAGTTTTATTTTTTAATGAATGTGCTTTTTCTCTAAGTTGACAACTTTTGTTTTAATAGCATTCAGAATAGCTAGTAACAAGTTAAATAGAAAATATTTTTAAAAACTAACTTAATACAACAGTTATCATGATATGTGATATATAGGAAACCTTGTGTTCAAGTCAAGTATATTTCTCTCTGAAAGAAGCCAAAATATTCTAATTTGCTAATGGATATTGCAAAGATATAATTGAAAATACAGTATTTAACACGTTCTAAATACATTTGTAGCACCTTGTAGGATGAGCTGAAGTACCGTTTTTGAAAAATGCTAATGTATTGGCAAAAGATTCAGGAAAATATGATCATCATTGAAAATAAACAGGAAAATAGTAAAGACACTTAAAGGCACTTTTACTCTCATATTATAGTATAATGAGCAATTATTTTTTGTTATATGAGATGGACAAAAAAAATAGTCCATATTCTAATTTTGACTGTATCATTGCTTAAGGAAGGCATCTTAAACATGGCAAATAAATGATGTGATCCACCAGAAATATAACACATGTAATGAATGTATTGGGTTATTTTTTTCTATTTTTTTCTTTGTGTGTGTTTTTAAAAACCTTACTAGAGTTATGTGAAAAATAAAGACCCTGATGTGTATCTCTTCACATTTTGATTGAGAAGGTATGGGTGGAGTCCAGGCATCTGTTACTTTTAAGTTTCCAGGTGATTCAGTAATTCCATTGCCCAACAAATGTTGAAAACCAATTATCTAAATCATGGGTAGAAGCTCTACAGCTTGTTTTAGTACATTCCACAAAGTGAGGATGTTTTCTACATTGTTATAAAGTTGCGTAAAAAATAAAAGAAAAATATGTATTAATAATAGAGACTTATGCAGCCCACAAATTCTATATTTAGTATCTGTCCATTTATGTTAAAGTTTGATGACTTCTTGTTTATATAAAAATTTTAATAACAGCTTTACTAAAATATAGTTTATATATCATACAATTCACCCCTTTAAGGCATACAATACATCCTTCAATGACAAAAAAAATGTGCAATCATTATTTAGTGGTGACAAAAAAATGTACAATCTTTACCATCAAATTTTAAAATATTTTTGTTACCTAAGCAAACAAACATTTCATACTCATTAGCAGTCACTCCTGATTCTCCCTCTCTCTACTCAGCCCCTGGCAACTTTAATCTACCTTCTGTTCGTATATATTTTCCCCAATATGGACATTTTTATAAATTGAATGATACAACGTGCACATTTTTGTGACTTGCTCCTTTCACTTAGCGTTATGCTTTCAAAGTTTTTCCATATTGTAGAATGTATTTCATTCTTTTGTTTTGCTAGATTTTTTTTATTGCATAGGTATGCTATATTTTGTCTATTTAGCCATTACTTGGGAACATTTCGGTGTTTCTAGTTTTTGACTATTATAAATAATGCAGCTATAAACACTCATGTATAATTTTTGTGCAAATACATACTTTGAATTTTGAGATATATATTTAAATTCTATTGCCAATTAAAATTCTTTGCACATTTTTAAAGCTTAAGTATTTTTTTTATTCTTGAATTGTTCTTTATTATACAATATAGGTAAAAAATACATAATCAAATATATTATCTCCAAATATTTTCTTGCACTTTGTGGTTTGTCTTTTCACTTTCTTGATGGCACTTTTTGAAGAATACCAGTTTTAAATTTGGTTAAGCCTACTGAATTTTGTTGTTATTTGTGCTTTTGGTATTATGGTGAAGAATTATTATTTAATTATAGGTCACAGAGCTTTACTTCCGTATTTTGTACTAAGAGTTTTATCTTTTCAGCTTTTACATTTAGGTCTATGATTCATTTTGAGTTACTTTTTGTTTATGATATGAAGTAAGTTCTGGCTTCATTTTTTAATGAGTATATCCAGTTTTTCAAGCACTATGTGTAGCCTAGATAATTTTTCAGCTATTACCTGATGTTATTATGTGGCACACATTTTGTTACTCATGAAAGGTTTTGTATATTAACATATTTTCTTGCCTGGCATAAATTTCCGCCTTCTATCTACGTATTTTAGCATGTTTTATAATAATTGAGGCAGAAATATTGTGCAGATAAATTCTACTTAGTAGTTCACAATTGAATCCTTCCTGTAACAAGCTAGTTTGAATGTTTCTCTGCTGTGCCTACTGGTCTAAACAAAAACAAACATGCCTAAGAATATAGCAAAGTGATTGCATTTATATATTGTCAAAGTTGTAAGACAGTAAAAATGACAGAAATATGGCAGCTATCGTGTATGTATGAAGTCCAAAATTTAACTTCAAATTATAGAATTTGAATTTCAATAGAATTTCAAAGCAAACAAAAACCACGATGAACCCATCATATTTTGGCAAAGAAAAATAGCACTAGATGTGAGCTACTTTATTGTTGCCATGTTCTTAATTTTTATTTTAGTACCTAACAAGTAATTTGACGTTATTTCTGCCATAGACCACTTTTACTTATTTGAAATGTTTTGTTTCTTCTGTGGTTCATTAGTGAGTTTCTACACAACTCATTAGTGAGTTTTCTACACAAACTTATTATATGTTAGTCCTAAACTATACCATAAAATTTGGGATTATGGAATACAACTGCATCACAACACCAAGCTTAATGGTTTGGACTGCAGCGTATATGAAAGGAATTTAAGAGCATTTTATTTGATGTTTAGTACCATGTCATATTATATTCTCTACATGCTGGGAGTTTCCATGGCTTGTTAAGACTTTATAGAAAAATTGTGAAAACCCTGTTGTATGAAATTGTTGCTATCCAAAATAAAATATTTTAAAGATTTTATTAAATATATAAATTTAAAACAATTCTTATTGTTCTGAAAAATTACTGTCATTGATGTATTAAAGTAATCATTTCAATTTAGTAATCCTATTTTTTGTGGCATGACAAGGGTTAAGTAAATAAAATAATTCTCAAGACAACCCTATGAGGTTTTAAGTAGACTAATTATAATGAGCAAAGAATGTAATATGTCTAAGGTACAGAGTAAAAAGGGAAATCTGATGATGAATGAAGACTGTCAGTTTTCAGAGTTCTCAATTTTTGTATCAGACAGTGATGCGGAAGGCAAAAACTAACTTTGTTTAACCAAAGAGAGCTAATTTATTTTCTACTCAATGCAGCAAGAGGTTCAAAAGCTTTTTTCCTCTGCTTTAGTTTCCAGTCTTTAATGAAACACATGGCTATTTCTTAATTTAATAATATACTTCAGTGTTACTGGAGCTTGATCTCTTCATGATTGCTGTGACTATAAGTTATGAAATATACTTAATGCAAGAATTTGCTATCACCTAAAAAATACACCAGATAAAAGCTGTAGGAGAGGAACAGAGCCAGAACCTGAGTTCAGAGACAATACCTTATGAATTATTATTTAGACCTTATATATAACAAAGCAGTCACCAGGAACATGAAAGAAGTGAGGGAAAAGAATCCCTCTGTTATTTATGTCTGGCCAAATATTATTTGGGCAATTTTCACATCATCAATACATTTAAAAATTCAGAAATTCTTAAAAGGAAGCCAAATCAATGAAAGGTCATTACAAAAATAAAATTAAAATAAATGAAGGAAAACATGCCAATTCTTATGCTTTGCCTTGTGCCATTCAAAACAATTTGAAAGCATTTCAGTATAATCAATATCATTCCTAAAAGTTTTCAAGCAGTGCAAAAAACTACTATTTTCAATATTGTTTTTATTCTAAGGCATTACATTTTGCACAGGTTGCTGTACAGTATTCTAGTCCCATTTCTATGAATCAAATGTGAAAATACTGGTGTAAATTTATATGGCTAGAGTAATATATTTTGGTAATGTTAAGGTAGAAACTCCACTATTGATAACTAACTAGTTTCTTTCAAGGGTTTTTTCCTGAAAATATGTAATGCATATTTCATGTGTACTTGGGCAGTGACACTATTTCTATTAAATAGAATCTTAAAAGAGAAAGGAATTTCTGTGTTCTCACTGTCATTAAATCAATTGCTTAATCTGTTTTTCATAGGATTTTTTAAATGTTTAAATATGTTTTACTTTAGAAAACCAGAGCACCTAAATGAAAAGAGTAACATTATTTTAAAAGTACTCTAAGGTCCATAATTAACAAAACAAAAAGTAACTTTATTTTTCAAAAAGGAACAAAAAGGAATACCAAGTCACGATTTTTATCCTCAATTTAAGACACTCTATACATATGTTATGTTCTCTCTGTGATTATGACATGGGATGTGTGCATGTATGAGAGGCAGACAGAGGAAAGAGAGAGAGAAAAGAGAGAGAAAAAGAGAGAGAACAAATAGAAAATCACTTTGAAAAAATTTGTTCATATCACTGATTTCTATAGCTTAATATTTCTTCTATTTCTAAATATTATTTTGGAATTCAAAGTATACAATGAAATATCACACATTTTGAAGTTCAAGATGAAAACTAATTTGGAATCAATAACAATAATCACTCTGATTGACCAAATACATTTCATAATTGGTCAATGACAAGAATAATTTCTTCTTCCCCCCGCCAAAATTCTACCTTTTGTACTTATCTTTTCTCAGATAAAAGATGCATGACAAACAGATATTTATCTGTACTGATATGATAAAATAGTAAATTATCAATTTTGCTTTTTTCTTTGATTAACTGCAAGAGCTATTGACAATGCCATACCCAATCAACTGTCACTGAGAGGTGGTCTGTGACTGTTAGTCAATGTTTGATTTAATCAAATAATTCCAATGATTTTTTAAAAAATGAAATTCCCTTTGTATAGTGGTATTAAAATTTTTGAAAATTTATTTTATAGAGTTTTATAAAACAAAAATGTACTTTATTTACATAAAGTTCAGTCAGTTTTAAAATAAAATTTATAAATTAAATTTTGCATTTAGATATCTTACTTGACTTAAAAAACACAGTACTCCCAGTGTTTTAAAATTAATGCTAAGAACAGCAATTTGTAGCAATTAAACTAATGTACAATAATCAAAGTGCCTCCACATGACATCAGAAAAATATGTCCCATTGATAAAGGCTGAGACACAATGCTATGACTTGAATATGTTCCCTCCAAAATTCAGGTGCTATCAGCTTAATGATACTGAGAGATGAGATCTTTAAGAAGTGATCAGCCTATGAGGGCTCTTCTCTTCTGAGTGGGATTAGGTACTTTAAAGAGGAGTGTGACTGGGGGAGTTTTTTTGTTGTTGTTGTTACCATCTTCTGCCACATGAAGATCCTGTAAAAAGGCGCACACCAGATACAGGCACCTTAATCTTGAACATCCCAGCCTCCAGAACTGTGATAGAACAAGTTTCTGTGTTTCACAAATTACCTAATCTTTGATATCCTTTATAGCAACACAAAATGGACTAAGGCGCACATTATTCCTACATCTCAAAAACCTATTACAGGAATTTGATCTTTAAATAAGAATCAATAGGTTTTTTTCAAAACAAATTGAATTATCAAGAGATCTTTTTGACTGCCTGCTATGTGTCACCTCAGTGTATGGCACTAGGATGGAATAAAAGCTGTTCATAACATATGATTTTAATCCTCACGACATCACAATATGGAAAGAATGTAATGAACGGTAACTTAAGTACTAAAAAATCTAAGTTTGGTATGCAATTTTCAAAAATGGCTATCAATGTTATACTCTTCCTGGTATTTATTCCTTTGTATAATGTGATTTGAACTTAATCACTCAATTAGAATTTATTTTTAATATATTTTTTTTAATTTTAAAGATGTGGAGTACAATTCAGGGCTAGGTATACAAATGCTCATTATGCGGGAACCCTTGTAGGTGAGGTGTACCCTCTCCCCTGGCAATTTCCCACTACTGGCAATCCTGTCCCCCCACCCCTGGCAGTTTCCCACTACAGGCAACCCCTTTCTTATAGTATTACAGTAGTTGTTCAGGGTTTGCTTATGAGTGAGAACATGTGATACTCAGTTCTTTGTTTCTGTGATAGATCACTCAGTATATAGTCTCCAAGTCCATCCAAGTTGCTGTAAAGTTTATAATTTTGTCCTTTATGGCTGTGTAATATCCCATCATGTATATGTACCACAATTTTTTATCCAGTCCTTTTTCAATTAGCAGAATGGTTGGTTCCATGTTTTTGCTATTGTAAATAATGCTGTAATAAACATGCATGTGCAGGTATCTTGTTCATAGAGTGATTTGAGTTCCTCCAGGTATATTCCCAGTAGAAAGATTGTGAGGTCGTATGGAGGTCGATTTTTAGACCTTTTTTTAATTATAAAGATATGAGGTACAACTCAGGATTAGGTATACAAACATTGATTATGCTGGTACCCTTGTTGATGAGGTCTGCCCCTCCCTCCCCTAGCAGTTTTCCTTAACTGCCCATCCCACCCCCCTCCCCTGACAGTTTCTCACTACTACCATTCGCTTTCTTATAGTATTATAATTTTTCCAGGTTCGCTTATAAGTGAGAACATACTCTATTCTTTATTTCTGTGATAGAGCACTGAGTATGATTGACTCTAAATCCATCCAAGTAGCTGCAAAGTCCACATGTTTGTCCTTCTTTGTGACTGCCTCATCAAACTGATGAGCTTCTGCAAAGCAAAAGAATCCCTCAAAAGAGCAGAGAAGCAACCCACAGAATGGGAAAAAATATTTGCCAACTGTATATCTGACAAAGGTCTAACATCTAGGATCTACAAAGAACTCACATGTGCCAAAAGGAAAAAAAAAACCAAACAGCCCCATTAAAAAGTGGGCAAAAGACTTGAATAGACACTTCACAAAAGAAGATATACAGGCGACCAACAAACACATGAAAAAGTGCTCAACCTCACTCCTCATCAGAGAAATGCAAATCAAAACCACGATGAGATACCACCTAACCCCAGTAAGATTTTTAGATCTTTTAGGATTCACCACACTGTTTTTCACAGAGGCTGTACTGGTTTACACTACCACTAGCAGTGTAGAAGTGTTATCTTTTCCCTGCATCCTCTCCAGCATCTGTTGCTTTTTGAGTTATTGATGATGGCCATCCTGACTGAAGTTAGGTGGTATCTCAGTGTGGTTTTGATTTGCATTTCTTTGATAACTAGTAAGACTGAGCATTTTTTTCACGTATCTGTTAGTTGCTCGTATATCTTCTTTTGAGAACTGTCTATTACAAACTGTCACTTTGTAATAAGACTGTTTGTTATTTTCTTTTTGGCACATTTGAGCTCCTTGTAGATCCTAGATGTTAGGCCTTTGTCAGA